>SJYQ01002401.1:204064-228418 GCA_006410935.1 Redunca redunca | reverse complement strand
GGCTTCCTTTCCAATCTCCAGGCTAAAGCAAGTCAGCTAATTGTCCACAACCGGCCTCTGTGCTGCTGGTTACCCAAAAGATAAGGATATGGCGCTAAAGTGGCATGGAGGTCTCTGTCTTAGTGAGGAGGCGCTGAGACACACACAGTGAGTGTGGGCACAACCCAATGAAGCATCCAGGTGTAAGAGAGTTATGTTAATGATTTCGGTACATCAAAACTAAGGCAGCACTCGTTATTAGAGAAATGTAAATCAAAACCACAATGAGACATCATCTTGAACTGGTCAGAAAGACCATCATCAAAAAAATCTAGACAATAAATTCTGGAGAGTGTGGAGAAAAGGGAACCCTCTTACACTGTTGGTGGGAATGCAAACTGATACTACTGTGGAGAACAGCATGGAGATTCCTTAAAAAAAAAAAAAAAACAACTAGGACTAAAACTATCATTCAGTTCAGGTCCATTGCTCAGTTGTCTCCAACTGTTTGCGACCCCATGGACTGCAGCACACTAGGCTCCCCTGTCCATCACCAACTCCCGGAGCTTACCCAAACCCATGTCCATCCAGTCATGATGGCATCCAACCATCTCATCCTCTGTCGTCCCCTTCTCCTCCTGCCTTAAGTCTTTCCCGGCATCAGATCAGCCACCATCTACAGTGATTTTGTAGCCCCCCCCCGCCCCCCGCCATAAAATCTGTCACATTGTTTTCCCATCTACTTGCCATGAAGTGATGACACCAGATGCCATGATCTTAGTTTTCTGAATGTTGAGTTTTAAGCCAGGTTTTTCACTCCACTTTTTCACTTTCATCAAGAGGCTCTTAAGTTCTTCTTCACGTTCTGCCATAAGGGTGGTGTCATCTGCATATCTGAGGTTATTGATATTTCTCCCAGCAATCTTGATTCCAGCTTGTGCTTCATCCAGCCTGGCATTTTGCATGATGTACTCTGCATATAAGTTAAATAAGAGGGGTGATAATATACAGCCTAAACATATTCCTTTCCTAATTAGGAACCAGTCCATTGTCCCATGTCCGATTCTAGCTGTTGCTTCTTGACCTGCATACAGATTTCTCAGTAGGCATGTCAGGTGGTCTCGTATTTCCATCTCTTGAAGACTTTTCCACAGTTTGTTGTGATCCACACAGTCAAAGACTTTGGTATAGTCAATAAAGAAGAAGTAGATGTTTTTCGGGAACTCTCTTGCTTTTTCAATGATCCAATGGATGTTGGCAATTTGATCTCTGGTTCCTCTGCATTTTTTAATCCAGTTTAAACATCTGGAAGTTCTTGGTTCACTTACTGTTGAAGCCTGGCTTAAAGAATTTTGAGGATTAATTTGCTAGCACGTGAGATGGGTGCAACTGTGTAGTAGTTTGAACACTCTTTGGCATTGCCTTTCTTAGGGATTGGAATGAAAACTGACATTTTCCAGTCCTGTGGCCACTGCTGAGTTTTCCAAATTTGTTGGCATATTAAGTGCAGCACTTTCACAGCATCATCTTTAAGGATTTGAAATAGCTCAACTGGAATTCCATCACCTCCACTAGCTTTCTTCAAAGTGATGCTTTCTAAGGCCCACTTGACTTCACATTCCAAGATGTCTGGCTCTAGATGAGTGATCACACCATCATGATTATCTATCTGGGTCATGAATATCTCTTTTGTATAGTTTTTCTGTATATTCTTGCCACCTCTTCTTAGTATCTTCTGCTTCTGTTAGGTCCATACCATTTCTGTCCTTTATCGAGCCCATCTTCGCATGAAATGTTCTCTAATTTTTTGAAGAGATATCTAGTCTTTCCCCATCTATTGTTTTCCTCTATTTCTTTGTACTGATAACTGAGGAAGGCTTTCTTATCTTTCCTTGCTATTCCTTGGAACTCTGCATTCACATGGGTGTATCTTTCCTTTTCTCCTTTGCTTTTAGCTTCTCTTCTTTTCTCAGCTATTTGTAAGGCCGCCTCAGACAACCATTTTGCTTTTTTGCATTTCTTTTTCTTGGAGATGGTCTTGATCACTGCCTCCTATACAATGTCATGAATCTCCATTCGGAGTTCTTCAGGCACTGTCTATCAGATCTAATCCCTTGAATCTATTTGTCACTTCCACTGTATAATCATAAGGGATTTGATTTAGATCATACCTGAATGGTCTAGTGGTTTTCCTTACTTTCTTCAATTTAAATCTGAATTTGGCAATAAGCAGTTCATGATCTGAGCCACAGTCAACTCCTGGTCTTGTTTTTGCTGATTGTATAGAGCTTTTCCACCTTTGGCTGCAAAGAATATAATCAATCTGATTTCGGTATTGACCATCTAGTGATGTACATGTGAAGAGTGGTCTCTGTGTTGTGGAAGACAGTGTTTGCTATGACCAGTGCATTCTCTTGGCAAAACTCTATTAGCCTTTGCCCTGCTTCATTTTGTACTCCAAGGCGAAATTTGTCTGTTTCTCCAGGTATCTCTTGACTTCATACTTTTCCATTCCAGTCCCCTATGATGAGAAGGACATCTTTTTTGGGTGTTCTAGAAGGTCTAGTAGGTCTTCATAGTGCAAGTGCAAGTGCCAGTGACGTCACTCAGTCGTGTCTGACTCTTTGCAACCTCATGAATTGCAGCATGCCAGGCCTCCCTGTCCATCACCATCTCCTGGAGTTCACTCAGACTCACATCCATCGAGTCAGTGATGCCATCCAGCCATCTCATCCTGGGTCGTCCCCTTCTCCTCCTGCCCCCAATCCCTCCCAGCATCAGAGGCTTTTCCAATGAGTCAACTCTTCGCATGAGGTGGCCAAAGTACTGGAGTTTCAGCTTTAGCATCATTCCTTCCAAAGAACTCCCAGGGCTGATCTCCTTCAGAATGGACTGGTTGGATCTCCTTGCAGTCCAAGGGACTCTCAAGAGTCTTCTCCAACACCACAGTTCAAAAGCATCAATTCTTCAGCGCTCAACCTTCTTCACAGTCCAACTCTCACATCCATACATGAACACTGGAAAAACCATAGCCTTGACTAGACGGACCTTAGTCAGCAAAGTAATGTCCCTGCATTTGAATATGCTATCTAAGTTGTTCATAACTTTTCTTGCAAGAGTAGGCATCTTTTAATTTCATGGCTGCAGTCACCATCTACAGTGATTTTGGAGCCCTCAAAATTAAAGTCTGACACTGTTTCCACTGTTTCCCCATCTATTTCCCATGAAGTGATGGAACCGGATGCCATGATCTTCGTTTTCTGAATGTTGAGCTTTAAGCCAACTTTTTCACTCTCCACTTTCACTTTCATCAAGAGGCTCCTCAGTTCCTCTTCACTTTCTGCCATAAGGGTGGTGTCATCTGCATATCTGAGGTAATTGATACTTCTCCAGGCAATCTTGATTCCACCTTGTGTTTCTTCCAGTCCAGTGTTTCTCATGATGTACTCTGCATAGAAGTTAAATAAGCAGGATGACAATATACAGCCTTGACTCCTTTTCCAATTTCAAACCAGTCTGTTGTTCCATGTCCAGTTCTGACTGTTGCTTCCTGGCCTGCATACAGATTTCTCAAGAGGCAGGTCAGGTGGTCTGGTATTCCCATCTCTTTAAGAATTTTCCAGTTTATTGTGTTCCAAACAGTCAAAGGCTTTGGCATAGTCAATAAAGCAGAAATAGATGTTTTTCTGGAACTCTCTTGCTTTTTCCATGATCCAGCAGATGTTGGCAATTTGATCTCTGGTTCCTCTGCCTTTTTTAAAACCAGCTTGAACATCTGGAAGTTCACGGTTCATGTATTGCTGAAGCCTGGCTTGGAGAATTTTGAGCATTATTTTACTAGAGTGTGAGATGAGGGCAATTGTGTGGTAGTTTGAGCACTCTGTGGCATTGCCTTTCTTTGAGATTGGAATGAAAACTGACCTTTTCCAGTCCTGTGGCCACTGCTGAGTTTTCCAAATTTGCTGGCATATTGAGTGCAGCAACACTTTCACAGTAACATTTTTCAGGATTTGAAACAGCTCCACTGGAATTCCATCACCTCCACTTGCTTTGTTCGTAGCAATGCTTTCTAAGGCCCACTTGACTTCACATTCCAGGATGTCTGGCTCTACATGAGTGATCACACCATCGTGATTATCTGGGTTGTGAAGATCTTTTTTGTACAGTTCTTCTGTGTATTCTTGCCGCCTCTTCTTAATATCTTCTGCTTCTGTTAGGTCCATACCATTTCTGTCCTTTATCGAGCCCATCTTTGCATAAAATGTTCCCTTGCTATCTCTGATTTCTNAGTCTTTCCCATTCTGTTCTTTTCCTCTATTTCTTTGCACTGATCGCTGAGAGAGGCTTTCTTATCTCTTCTTGCTATTCTTTGGAACTCTGCATTCAGATGCTTATATCTTTCCTTTTCTCGTTTGCTTTTTGCCTCTCTTCTTTTCACAGCTATTTGTAAGGCCTCCCCAGACAGCCATTTTGCTTTTTTGCATTTCTTTTCCCTGGGGATGGTCTTGATCCCTGTCTCCTGTACAATGGCACGAACTTCATTCCATAGTTCATCAGGCACTCTATCTATCAGATCTAGTCCCTTAAATCTATTTCTCACTTCCACTGTGTAATCATAAGGGGTTTGATTTAGGTCATAACTGAATGGTCTAGCGGTTTTCCCTACTTTCTTCAATTTAAGTCTGAATTTGGTAATAAGGAGTTCATGATCCAAGCCAGTCATCTCCTGGTCTTGTTTTTGTTGACTGTATAGAGCTTCTCCATATTTCGCTGCAAAGAATATAATCAATCTGATTTCGGTGTTGACCATCTGGTGATGTCCACGTGCAGAGTCTGCTCTTGTGTTGTTGGAAGAGGGTGTTTGCTATGAGCAGTGCATTTTCTTGGCAAAACTCTATTAGTCTTTGCCCTGCTTCATTCCGCATTCCAAGGCCAAATTTGCCTGTTACTCCAGGTGTTTCTTGACTTCCTACTTTTGCATTCCATTCCCCTATGATGAATAGGATATCTTTTTAGGGTGTTAGTTCTAAAAGGTCTTGTAGGTCTTCATAGAACCATTCAACTTCAGCTTCTTCAGCGTTACTGGTTGGGTCATAGACTTGGATTACCGTAATATTGAATGGTTTGCCTTGGAAATGAACAAAGATCATTCTGTCGTTTATGAGATTGCATCCAAGTACTGCATTTCAGACCCATTTGTTGACCATAGTGGCTACTCCATTTCGTCTGAGGGATTCCTGCCTGCAGTAGTAGATATAATGGTTATTTGAGTTAAATTCACCCATTCCAGTCCATGTTAGTTCACTGATTCCTGGAATGTTGACGTTCACTCTTGCCATCTCTAGTTTGACCACTTCCAATTTGCCTTGATTCATGGACCTGACATTCCAGGTTCCTATTCAATATTACTCTTTACAGCATCGGACCTTGCCTGTTTCACCAGTCACATCCACAGCTGGATACTGTTTTTGCTTTGGCTCCATCGCTTTATTCTTTCTGGAGTTATTTCTCAACTGATCTCTAGTAGTGTGTTGGGCACCTACTGACCTAGGGAGTTCCTCTTTCAGTATCCTATCATTTTGCCTTTTCATACTGCTCACGGGGTTCTCAAGGCAAGAATACTGAAGTGGTTTGCCATTCCCTTCTCGAGTGGACCACGTTCTGTCAGACCTGTCCACCATGCCCACCCATCTTGGGTGGCCCCAGAGGGCATGGCTTAGTTTCATTGAGTTAGACAAGGCTGTGGTCCTAGTGAAGAAGGCTGAGCACTGAAGAAATGATGCTTTTGAACTGTGGTGTTGGAGAAGACTCTTGAGAGTCCCTTGGACTGCAAGGAGATCCAACCAGTCCATTCTGAAGGAGATCAGCCCTGGTGTTCTTTGGAAGGAATGATGCTAATACTGAAACTCCAGTACTTTGGCCACCTCATGCGAAGTGTTGGAAAAACCTCTGATGCTGGGAGGGATTGGGGGCAGGAGGGAGGGGACGACAGAGGATGAGATGGTTGGGTGGCATCACTGACTCGATGGACGTGAGTCTGAGTGAACTCCGGGAGTTGGTGATGGACAGGGAGGCCTGGTGTGCTGTGATTCATGGGGTCGCAAAGAGTCGGACACGACTAAGCGACTGAACTGAGCTGAACTGAACTGTGGTCCTAGTGTGATTAGATTGACTAGTTTTCTGTGATTATGGTTTCAGTGTGTCTGCCCTTTGATGCCCTCTTGCAACACCTACCATCTTACTTGGGTTACTCTTACCTTGGGCGTGGGGTATCTCTTCACTGCTGCTCCAGCAAAGCGCAGCCTCTGCTCCTTACCTTGGATGAAGGGTATCTCCTCACCACCGCCCTTCCTGACCTTCAATGCGGGATAGCTCCTTAGGCTCTCTTGCACCCGCGCAGCCACTGCTCCTTGGACGTGGGGTTGCTCCTCCGGGCCGCCGCCCCTGACTTTGGACGCGGGTTGGCTCCTCTCGGTTGCTGCCCCTGTCCTCGGATGTGGGGTAGCTGCTTTCGGCGGCGCTTAGTGCGCCGTTCACAGCTGCTCGTGCTTAGTGTGCCATTCAAATTCAGCTTCTTCAGCATTAGTGGTTGGAACACAGACTTGGATTACGGTGACATTGAATGGTTTGCCTTGGAAATGAACAGAGATTGTCATTTTTGAGATTGCATCCAAGTACTGCATTTTGGACTCTTTTGTTGACTATG
Organism: Redunca redunca; assembly: GCA_006410935.1. Classification (NCBI taxonomy): domain Eukaryota; kingdom Metazoa; phylum Chordata; class Mammalia; order Artiodactyla; family Bovidae; genus Redunca; species Redunca redunca. The sequence continues at coordinate 221,733 of SJYQ01002401.1, read as the reverse complement.
AGTGCTACTCCATTTTTTTAAAGGGATTCTTGCTCACAGTGTTAGATATAATGGTCATGTGAATTAAATTCACCCATTCCAGTCTACTTTAGTTCACTGATTCCTAAAATGTCTATGTTTACTCTTGCCATCTCCTGTTGTACCATTTCCAATTCTAGTTTTTGGTAGTTCCAAAACTGCCTTATGGCCCCGCAATCCCACTACTGGGCATATACTCTAAGGAAATGGACTTGAAGAAGACACATGTACCACAATGTTTCTTGCAGTGCTACTTATAATGGGAAATGGAAGCAAGCTAGCTGTCCATTGGTAAATGAATGGATAAGGAAGTTGTGGTACATATACACAATGGAATATTACTCAGCTATAAAAAGGAGCACAATTTGAGCCAGTTCTAATGAGGTGGATATATCTAGAGCCTATTATATAGACTGTCAGAAAGAGAAAGATAACTATCACATGTTAATGCATATATTGTACAGGAGACAGGGATCAAGACCATCCCCAGGGAAAAGAAATGCAAAAAAGCAAAATGGCTGTCTGGGGAGGCCTTACAAATAGCTGTGAAAAGAAGAGAGGCAAAAAGCAAATGATAAAAGGAAAGATATAAGCATCTGAATGCAGAGTTCCAAAGAATAGCAAGAAGAGATAAGAAATCCTTCTTCAGCGATCAGTGCAAAGAAATAGAGGAAAAGAACAGAATGGGAAAGACTAGAGATCTCTTCAAGAAAATTAGAGATAGCAAGGGAACATTTCATGCAAAGATGGGCTCGATAAAGGACAGAAATGGTATGGACCTAACAGAAGCAGAAGATATTAAGAAGAGGTGGCAAGAATACACAGAAGAACTGTACAAAAAAGATCTTCACGACCCAGACAATCATGATGATGTGATCCCTAATCTAGAGCCAGACATCCTGGAATGTGAAGTCAAGTGGGCCTTAGAAAGCAACGCTACGAACAAAGCTAGTGGAGGTGATGGAATTCCAGTGGAGCTGTTTCAAATCCTGAAAAATGTTACTGTGAAAGTGTTGCTGCACTCAATATGTCAGCAAATTTGGAACACTCAGCAGTGGCCACAGGACTGGAAAAGGTCAGTTTTCATTCCAATTCCAAAGAAAGGCAATGCCAAAGAATGCTCAAACTACCACACAATTGCACTCATCTCACATGCTAGTAAAGTAATGCTCAAAATTCTCCAAGCCAGGCTTCAGCAATACGTGAACCGTGAACTCCCTGATGTTCAAGCTAGTTTTAGAAAAGGCAGAGGAACCAGAGATCAAATTGCCAACATCTGCTGGATCATGGAAAAAGCAAGAGAGTTCCAGAAAAAGATTTATTTCTGCTTTATTGACTATGCCAAAGCCTTTGACTGTGTGGATCACAATAAACTGTGGAAATGGGAATACCAGACCACCTGACCTGCCTCTTGAGAAATCTATATGCAGGTCAGGAAGCAACAGTTAGAACTGGACATGGAACAACAGACTGGTTCCAAATAGGCAAAGNGGGGGATCCAAAATCACTGCAGATGGTGATTGCAGCCATGAAATTAAAAGACGCTTACTCCTTGGAAGAAAAGTTATGACCAACCTAGATAGTATATTCAAAAGCAGAGACATTACCTTGCCGACTAAGGTCCGTCTAGTCAAAGCTATGATTTTTCCTGTGGTCATGTATGGATGTGAGAGTTGGACTGTGAAAAAGGCTGAGCGCCAAAGAATTGATGCGTTTGAACTGTGGTGTTGGAGAAGACTCTTGAGAGTCCCTTGGACTGCAAGGAGTTCCAACCAGTCCATTGTGAAGGAGATCAATCCTGGGATTTCTTTGGAAGGAATGATGCTGAAGCTGAAACTCCAGGACTTTGGCCACCTCATGCAAACAGTTGACTCATTGGAAAAGACTCTGATGCTGGGAGGGATTGGGGGCAGGAGGAGAAGGGGACGACAGAGGATGAGATGGCTGGATGGCATCACGGACACGATGGACGTGAGTCTGAGTGAACTCCGGGAGATGGTGATGGACAGGGAGGCCTGGCGTGCTGCAATTCATGGGGTCGCAAAGTGTCGGACACGACTGAGTGACTGAACTGAACTGATGGAATCTAGAAAAGTACTACTGATGATCCTATGTGCAAGGCAGCAAAGGAGACACAGAAATAAAGATAGACTCAGTGGGGGAAGGAGAAAGTGGGATGATTTGAAAGAATAGCAATGAAACCTATACATTACCATATGTGAAATAGATAGCCAGTGCGAGTTTGATGTATGACACAGGGAAACCACAGTAGGTGTTCTGTGACAACCTGGAGGGATGGCAGGGGGACGGAGGTGGTGGGGGGTTCAGGAGGGAAGGGACATGTATATGCCTATGGCCAATTCATGCTGATGAATTTACATCACAATATTGTAAAGTAATTATCCTCCAATTAAAATAAATAAAATTGAAAAACTAATGTATCTACATAAATGCTGGGGTGAGGGAGATTTATAGCTTTATCCTAGTTTCAAGGAGACATACTTCTAACCTCAAAAAGCTAGCCAGCCAGGTTGAAACCAAGGTCCACAAGTAGCCTTGAATGCCACAGCAAGAAATTATTTGGTATACGTTATTTTGAGTGAATTGTTACTGGGTAGGGGGAGGTCAAAGAAGACCCTCACCTCCATTCTTGGTCTAGGTCTTACCTATAGCAAAAACAAGCTTATTAAGGGAAGAAGACAAAGAACACCTCAAGGGAGAGGTGGGCCAAGCCAACAGAGCCACTGGCACCGGAATGATGAGGTATGGCAATTTTTAAAACAGGGCTTTTACATATTCATTTAGGTGGGCATGGACTGACAGTTTGATTGACAGTTGTAAGTTACTTAACAACAGGCTCTATTGCCCATGTCTTTCCCATAATTCAGACCATTATAATCAGATGTATGTATGTATGTATAGAATATTTATGAGCCCTCCAACCAGTCCATCCTAAAGGAGATCAGTCCTGGGTGTTCATTGGAAGAACTGATGCTGACGCTGAAACTGCAATACTTTGGCCACCTCATGCAAAGAGCTGACTCATTGGAGAAGACCCAGATGCTGGGAGGGATTGGGGGCAGGAGGAGAAGGGGACAACAGAGGATGAGATGGATGGATGGCATCACCGACTGGATGCACATGAGTTTGGATGAACTCCGGGAGTTGGTGATGGACAGGGAGGCCTGAGTGCTGCGGTTCATGAGGTCACAAAGAGTCAGACAGGACTGAGCGACTGAACTGCCTGCCTGACTGAGTGACTGAATGGGCTCCTGGCTGCTTAAGGTAACTTGTGCTGAGGACACAGCTGTGTACCAAGGGCACGTGTGCAGAGGTGGAGATGCCCCTGTGGTTAGTTTGTACCCACTGTGTAGGTACAGAGCTTGTGCTGGAGTTGGAAAAGTGTGGTTATTTTGTAGCATATTTGTGAGCTATCCTGGGCCAGCACTGGAGCATGTCTGGGGTGGGATTCAGAGATCAGGTTTCTTCCTTTTCTGCTAGGCCACCCTTTGTTGCACATGCCTAACTTTCTAACTAACATTAATGAATGTGATTATATTGATGTTTGGAAACCTACCAGTACAAATATCAATACAAAGGATGGGTTCTACTAATAAGAAATTCAATTCAGTGCTATCTTTTGGGGAGGCTATTGCAGTGGTCTAATGAAAGAATTGTGACCTGAATGTGGTTAGGGTTGGTGGAGTTTAAAAGGAAATGACAGGTATGAGAAATTTGTGAGGGCAGAATTTTTTAATAGAACTTGATTAGAGAGAAGTTTATATTTCCAAAGAATAGCAAGTAGAGATAAGAAAACTTTCTTCAGCAATCAATGCAAAGAAATAGAGGAAAACAACAGAATGGGAAAGACTAGAGATCTCTTCAAGAAAATTAGAAATACCAAGGGAACATTTCACACAAAGATAGGCTCAATGAAGGACAGAAATGGTATGGACCTAACAGAAGCAGAAGATATTAAGAAGAGGTGGCAAGAATATACAGAACTGTACAAAAAAGATCTTCACGACCCAGATAATCATGATGGTGTGATCATTCAACTAGAGCCAGACATCTTGGAATGTGACGTCAAGTGGGCCTTACGAACAAAGCTAGTGGGGGTGATGGAATTCCAGTGGAGCTATTTCAAATCCTAAAAGATGATGCTGTGAAAGTGCTGCTGCACTCAATATTTCAACAAATTTGGAAAACTCAGCAGTGGCCACAGGACTGGAAAAGATCAGATTTTATTCCAATTCCTAAGAAAGGCAACACCAAAGAATGCTCAAACTACCACACAATTGCACTCATCTCACATACACTAGTAAAGTAATGGTCAAAATTCTCCAAGCCAGGCTTCAGCAATATGTGAACTGTGAACTTCCTGATGTTCAAGCTGGTTTTAGAAAAGGCAGAGGAACAAAAGACCAAATTGCTAACATCTGCTGGATCATGGAAAAAGCAAGAGAGTTCCAGAAAAACATCTATTTCTGCTTTATTGACTATGCCAAAGTCTTTGACTGTGTGGATCACAATAAACTGCGGAAAATTCTGAAAGAGATCGGAATACCAGACCACCTGACTTGCCTCTTCAGAAACCTGTATACAGGTCAGGAAGCAACAGTTAGAACTGGACATGGAACAACAGACTGGTTCGAAATAGGAAAAGGAGTATGTCAAGGCTGCATATTGTCACCCTGTTTATTTAACTTCTATGCAGAGTATATCATGAGAAATGCTGGACTGGAAGAAGCACAAGCAGGAATCAAGATTGCTGGGAGAAATATCAATAACCTCAGATATGCAGATGACACCACCCTTATGGCAGAAAGTGAAGCAGAACTAAAGAGCCTCTTGATGAAAGTGAAAAAGGAGAGTGAAAAATTTGGCTTAAAGCTCAACATTCAGAAAACGAAGATCATGGCATCTGGTCCCATCACTTTATGAGAAATAGATGGGGAAACAGTGGAAACAGTGTCAGACTTTATTTTTTTGGGCTCCAAAATCACTGCAGATGGTGATTGCAGCCATGAAATTAAAAGATGCTTACACTTTGGAAGAAATGTTCTAACCAACCTATCAGCATAGTAAAAAGTAGAGACATTAACAATAAAGGTCCGTCTAGTCAAGGCTATGTTTTTCCAGTAGTCATGTGTGGATGTGAGAGTTGGACTATAAAGAAAGCTGAGCACAGAAGAATTGATAATTCTGAACTGTGGTGCTGGAGAAGACTCTTGAGAGTCCCTTGGACTGCAAGGAGATCCAACCAGTCCATTGTAAAGGAGATCAGTCCTGGATGTTCATTGGAAGGACTGATGTTGAAGCTGAAACTCCAGTACTTTGCCTACCTGATGCAAAGAGCTGACTCATTGGAAAAGACTCTGATGCTGTGAAAGATTGAAGGCGAGAGGAGAAGGGAACGACAGAGGATGAGATGGTTGGAGGGCATCACCGACTCAATGGACATGAGTTTTGAGTAAACTCTGGGAGTTAGTGATGGACAGGGAGGCCTGGTGTGCTGTAGTCCATGGGGTCCCAAAGAGTCGGACATGAGAACAACTAAAGTGAGTGAGTGAGTGAGAGAAAAGTTATAGGTGAAAATTTTCTGCTATTAAGAGAGAAAAAAATTGTAGAGGTACAGAGTGGATTTTTAAAAAAATATTTATTTTTTGTTGAGAAGAGTCCCAGTTTCTGCATCAGGATCTTCCTTGCCTCACGACAGGTCTTTGCATGTGGGCTTCATCTAGCTGTAGCACGGGCTCAGTCGTTGCTATCTGTGGGCTTAATTGTCTGTGGGATATTGGTTCTCCAACCAGGGATTGAGCCCCCCACCCTTGTATTGGAAGCCTTTCTTAACCACTGGACCACCAGGTAAGTCTCCCACAGATTTGATTTTTAAAGGTTACTTTGGGTTTGTTGGCTAGAGAGAGTTTGAGATACCTGCCAGACATTATGTATTTTCAACTTGAGACAACTTTATAATTGATAGTTAAACTATGTGACATTGAACACAAAAGAACCTTGTGAAACTCAAAAACAAGTTCAGGACTAGAGGGACTTGGTGCTTTAGTGTGAACTCATGAGGGAGATTTCATTGCAGTATGTAAATAGAAGATACTGTTCTCGGTCTTCAGAATCTTACTGTCTACTTGCAGAGGAAGCTTATCTAGTGACATGCTTAATAGATGGGTGACATAGAGCAATAAATCACAACATGTTCACAAGTGAAAAGCAATGAGATATTGAGCCATGTGTGCTAGACAAACAGTAGATAAAATTCCTCATTGAAGATACCTGTAGTATGTCTTTTGAGTAAAGTTAATCATGTGGAATTTTAGCACTTAGTTTATGGACAAGGAAACCAGGGTTCCTCCTTCATAAGAACATTATTCCCATACTATATAAAGTTTCTACATGGATAATAAATTCTTTACTCAGACACTTCTACATCACTGACGTTACAATATAGAGTAAGATTTTATCATTGTAAATAATGTAAAATGTTGCAAGTAAATGTTTTGTTGTTGTTGTTTCTGTTGTTCAGTCATTAAGTCATGTCTGGCTTTTATATAAGGAATCTAAAAAGAATGATACCAATTTAGAAAACAGAAAAACAGCCATAGAAAACAAACTTACAGTTACCAAAAAGGAGTGAAATGAGGATGATAAATTTGGAATTTGGATTAACAGAAACAGACTACTATCTAAAATAGATAAATAACAGAGACTTACTGTATAGCACAGAGAACTGTATTAAATACCTTATAATAACCCATAATGAAAAAGAATCTGAAAATGAATATATATGTACACCTGAAACTAACAAATCATCATTAATCTACTATACTTAAATTTAAAATGTGCCTGCTGTTTGGCAAATAATAAATAAAATAACATTTGTTTTAATAAGAATTTACTAAGTGCCAGGCAGAATTTTGTGAATATGAATTCATTTAATACTTACATTTATGAAGTTCACACTATAACTACCTCATTTTTTGGATGAGGAAAATAATTCACATACTGTTAAGAAACTAGTACATGATCACAGAGCCAGGATTTGAGCTGGTAGTTTGCTATGGAATCCAGGCTCTAAGCTACTTCTCTGTGTTATTTTTCTGTTTGGCTCTATGAACATGGAAAATTTTAAAATGTCATAGCTGAACCTTTACTTAGGGCTTTCCTGGTGCTTCAGCGGTTAAAAATCTACCTGCCAATGCAAGGAGCCATGGGTTTGATCCCTGGGTGGGGAAAATCCCCTGGAGTAGGAAATGGCAACCCACTCCAGTGTTCTTGCCTGGGAAATTCCATGGACAGGGGAGCCTAGAGGACTATAGTCCATGGGGTTGCAAAGAGTCAGACATGACCTAATAACTTTAATAACACTTTCCTTGACATATTCTACTATTTGTAAAGATGACATAACTTTTATGCTCAGAATGTGTGCAGTATTTGAACATGGCTCTCCTGTTCTTTGTATCTTTTTGTTTTTTCATCCCTTTCTATTAGCGTAGATACTTTTGGATGGGGGGGGGGCACCATAGCTTTTCCATGTTACTGTCATTAAATCAGGGACAGACTTATGAGCAGAATCATTATTACCAATTCCCATATCATACTCATGGAAGAGCTGCTGTTAGTAAGCACAAATAATCTAAAAGAAATTCTATAAATTTTTTTCAGGTACTAAGGCTGTGCATTGCCTTTTCAGTTTGTATGTTAAAGTTGCCAGCATTTGCTATGGGAAATTCCTTCACTTAAGGAGGACAGGGACTTACTTCCCTGGTGGTCCAGGGATTAAGACTTTGCCTTCCAATGCAGAAGGTGTGGGATTGATCCCTGGCTGAGGAGCTAAGATCCACACACACTTTGGCCAAAAAGCCAAAACATAAAACAGAAGGCATATTGTAACAGTTCAATAAAGACTTTGAAAATGGTCCACATTAAGAAAAAAAAATCTTAAAAAAAAAAAGAAGGATAAAGAGGAAAACTGGCCAGTAGGGGGGAAGGGGTTAAGGGGGTTGGATTATAAACAAAGGCATCACTAGTGATAAAGGGAATGAATGACTGAAACCCCACTCTTGAAAAATCTGTTTCTGGAAAGGAGTGGGCATTGGAAAGATGCAGCATCTTGAGGCATTCAAGATGGTTGTTATTGTTTAGTCACTAAGCTGTGTCTGACTCTTGCGGTTCCATAGATTGTAGCCCGCCAGGCTCCTTTGTCCATGGGTTTTCCTAGGCAAGAATACTCGAGTGGGTTACTGTTTTCTTCTCCAGGGGGTCTTCCCAACCCAGGGATTGAACCCATGTCTCCTGCTTTCCAGGTGGATTCTTTACCACTATGAGCCACCTCAGAAGACCATTGAAGACAGACGGGTTCATGAACAAGCTAAATGGTACATGTGGTTGATCGGAATGGTTTGGTGAGACTTACATGCCATTCCTTGGCAATTAGAAATGTGGCAGAGGTCAATGGACATAGGCTTTAAGTCCAGGAGTCCTGGATTAAAATATCAGTTTCTCCATTTCATAACCATGTAACTCTGGCTCAAGTTCATCACCTCTGGGAGATTTCATCCCAGACTATCTCATACATTCTCAAGCTGTAGTGTGCGTGTTAACATGCAAATTCTTGGATTCTACTTCCAGGGATTTTGATTTACTAAGTCTGAAAATGGGCCCATAGATATCACATTTGTAACTTGTGTCCAGATGATTCTGAGAACCATCACCCTAATTTCTAGCACATTGAAGACAGACAGATTACTTTTGTGATGTTTGTAATAAGAAGAATGTTATTATCATCAAGCCAATAGAATAACAGAATGACTCATGCAATCAAAGCTCCCTCTCTCATGCTTTCCACGTGAAATGGAGGGAAAGAAATGGGTAGCCTTTAGTGCTGAAGCATTGCTGTCAACATGCCCCAAGCCAAGAGAAGAAATACAGCAGCAACAACAGCCCAACTTACAGACTGTAAGAAAACCCCTCAATAGACTGAACCCTAGATTGAAGACTCCAAGGCCATTGTACTGACCCAGGGAAGACTGGCTATAGGTTCCTTAGCCTGGGTACCCTTTTGCCTTCAGCAATAGGGAAGGGTTAAAAGACATAATTTAATTCACGAATTATTTCTTTCACATGCAGATCAACACTGTTGGGCCTTTTGAGCTAACCATCTTGTCAAGACTAATGTAAATAGCTACTCTTTTGAATGGAACTGGGTTTTAAGTTGGGTTTATTTTAAATGACTATCTATAATTTAGACTTCTCCAAGACAAAGGTGAATATAGTCAAAGGTATGGTTTTTCCAGTAGCCATGTACAGATATGAGAATTGGACCGTATAAGAAAGGCTGAAGAATTGATGCTTTCGAACTGTAGTGCTAAAGTAGAGTCTTGAGAGTCCCCTGGACTGCAAGGAGATCCAACCAGTCAATCCTAAAGGAAATCAATCCTGAATATTCATTGGAAGGACTGACACTTAAGCTGAAGCTCCAGTACTTTGGCCACATGATACAAAGAGCTGACTCATTGGAAAACCCCCTGATGCTGGGAAGGAATGAAGGCAGGAGGAGAAGGGGGCAACAGAAGATGAGGTGGTTAGATGGCATCATCGACTCAATGGACATGAGTCTGAACAAACTACTCTGAGAGACAGTGAAGGACAGGGAAGCCGGTCGTGCTACAGTCCATGGGATCACAAAGCATTGGATACGACTGAGCAACTGAGCAACAACAAAAATGTAGCCAACTGTTGTGTCCATAATTAGTAAGATACTTATCTTTTGAAATCTGGGAATTAAACCAAGCCTTTATAACTTCATGAAGCAGCCCATCCTTCAGGAGATTCTGACCATAAATAAACTAGTTGGATACTAAAATAACTATCTAGAAAGTCTCATTTCACAGCGTTAGGTAGAATAGGAAACAGGAGTCCAAAATGGCGGTGGATAAAAGACAAGGAAGGGAAAAGTCTGTGAAAATAGAACAAAGGAAGGTCTGAGGACCGGAGTGAAGACCTCAGAACAAACAGCACTCCTGGCTAGCCCAATTTACATTGGGCAGGCCCAGGGAGGAGGAAAAAAAACATATAAAATGAAGAACCAGAGGGCTGGGGCTCTCTCTTCTCTTTGTGTCTTTGGGTTGGCATTCCCTTACACCTCGAGGATGTATTTTCCTGCTATTTTCTAAATAAAACTGAGCTGTAACATGGAGCTGTAAAACTGATCTGTCTAAGAGCTATAGCACGGTCTGTCCAAGAGCTGTGATGCACCAAGGGTTTAATGTCTGTCACTTCAAATCTTTGCTGTAACTAGACAGAACCGAGATTTCACTCACTTGACAACAGTGCCTCTTCTGTGTGCTTGCCACTGGATTAGGTCCTTTACAGATTCTCTTCCTTCACCCCTCACACCAACTCCATGAAATTATTGATAATAAAACTAACTTGGAGAAGTTAAAACATATGCAAGTATGAATTTATACAACAATTAAGTGGAGAAGCTGGCATTAAAATTCAGTGCTGCTTCTCTGAGGGAGAAAAAAAAAGCTTATCTTCATCCCAATAAATCCATTTAGCTCATTCATCTCTGCTCAAAGAGGGTATTAATATAACAGAAAACTGACACTATCCAATTCAGAAATGCATTTTGATATACACAGAAACAGTTAAATAATACCACGAGGAAACTAAGAGGCAAATGCAGGATGTGGTACATTATATGAGAAAACTGACCTTGTGTAAACAAGTCAAGGGCACAGAGAAAGGAGGAAGAGAAGGAGGCTGCTACACAACGTGGATGGAACTGGAGATTCCCATACTTAGTGAAGTAAGTCAGACAGAGGAGAAATATCTTAGGACATCGCTTAAATGTGGAATCTAAGAAGACTTGATACAAACGAACTTATTTACAAAACAGGTGCACAGTTCAGTTCAGTCACTCAGTCGTGTCCGACTCTTTCCGACCCCATGAATCGCAGCACGCCAGGCCTCCCTGTCCATCACCAACTCCCGGAGTTCACTCAGACTCACGTCCATTGTGTCAGTGATGCCATCCAGCCATCTCATCCCCTGTCATCCCCTTCTCCTCCTGCCCCCAATCCCTCCCAGCATCAAAGTCTTTTCCAATGAGTCAACTCTTTGCATGAGGTGGCCAAAGTATTGGAGTTTCAGCTTTAGCATCATTCCTTCCAAAGAAATCCCAGGGTTGATCTCCTTCAGAATGGACTGGTTGCAGACTTAGAGACTTAATGGTTACAGTGGCTAGGGAGGGCAGATGGGAGGAGGGGTAGTGAGGGAGTTTGGGATGGACATGTACAAACTGCTATATTTATAATGGATAGCCAACCTACTGTATAGCACAGGGACCTCTACTCAATGTTATGTGGCAGTCTGGGTGGGTGGGGAGTTTGTGGGGAGAATGAATACATGTATATTTATGGTTGTGTCACTCTGCTGTGCACCTCAAACTATCACAACATTGCTAATTGGCTATACTCCAATATAGAATTAGAAGTTAAAAAAGAGAGAGAAAGAAGGTGGCTGCTCCAAATTAAGAGTTTAAGAGACGTAACCACCAATGTCAAGACTGGACCTTCTTTAGATTCTTATTTAGGCTATCTAAAGAATAGATATCTTCCCTGGTAGCTCAGATGGTAAAGCATCTGCCTACAATGTGGGAGACCCAGGTTCAATCCCTGGGTCGGGAAGATCCTCTGGAGAAGGAAATGGCAATCCACTCCAGTATTCTTGCCAGGAAAATCCCATGGATGGAGGAGCGTGGTAGGGTACAGTCCATGGGGTCGCAAAGAGTCAGACATGATATGAAATAGATATGTTGGAGAAGACTCTTGAGGGTCCCTTGGACTGCAAGGACATCCAACCAGTCCATTCTAAAGGAGATCAGTTCTGGGTGTTCATTGGAAGGACTGATGCTAAAGCTGAAACTCCAATACTTTGGCCACCTCATGCAAAGAGTTGACTCATTGGAAAAGACTCTGATGCTGGGGGTGTTGCGGGCAGGAGGAAAAGGGGATGACAGAGCATGAGATGGCTGGATGGCATCACTGACTCGATGCACATGAGTTTGGGTGAACTCCGGGAGTTGGTGATGGACAGGGAAGCCTGGCGTGCTGCAATTCATGGGGTCTCAAAGAGTCGGACACGACTGAGCAACTGAACTGAACTGAAGAAATAGCATGCTTAACACAATAGGGGCAATTTGAATATAAATGTCTATCATTTAGATGAAACAAAAGAATGGTTGTTAACATTGTGTGAATCTCAATACGATTATTTAAGAAAATATTCCTGTGCATGAGAGATGCCAACTGAATTGTAGGAATGAAAGACTGATGCCTGGAACACTTTACAATCTTGCACGATTTTTTCTAAAAAAATGGAATAGGCAAAGCAAATATGCCAGTCTTGATCATTAGTGAGTCTATGTGAGAAATGTATGTGGGGTCATTATTTTTGATACTTTTGTGTATGTTTTGAACCTTTTGTAATAAAAAATATTAGTGAGTTTTGTTTCCCATGTTTCTTATCAGATCAGCTCTGTGATCTATGAACTTCTGACAGTGTAGTGGTGGGTCTTCAGGACTGTAGGAATTAACCACGATGTATAATAATGTTTCTGGGGGGAATTTCTCTTCCTTGCTGCAGTTGTGAGCTTCTGGACAGCTCAGAATTAAGTTGTGATGGCTGTCCCAAGTAACGCTTAGACTAAGGAGTATTTGTAAGTAGGTTATGTATAAATAGCAGGCTTCCTATTTATAGATCTTAAAGGCCAAACGTGTTTGCAATTCCTTCTGACCTTGCCTTATTTCTCAATGCCAGCTGCATAACTACAACAAGGAATGCCCTCCCCACCTTTCCTGTGTATGTATATATTATATCTTAATTTACTGCTGTAACTTTCCACCAGCTATCAATATTTTAAGGTAACAAGCACAATTTACATTTAAAAGTTTATTTTTCCTTAAAATATGGATGTGTTTATCATGTCTTGAACTGGAACTTCAAAAGGGAAATTTCACTCTGTAAGTAGGTGTATATGTATCAATCAAAAAATACTGAGTGCACAGTGACATTTCCAAATTTTAGATAAAAACATGGGAGCCTCTAAGACCAGATCCCAACCAACTTCTCACCTTTATTTCTGCCATCCAAATTGAGCCATCTATGGTTACTCTCTTATACACAAAGTTTCCTATTTTCAATGCTGGATTTATGGTCTGCTTTCCTTCTGCCTGGACTATCCTCTCTCCTTCTCCACAAGCTTCAAACTTGAGCTCTCTTTAAGTCTAACTCAAATACCATGTCCTTTTTGAAGTTCTTTTCTGGTGGTGCTGGATGGATGTGATCTTTCTTATCCGAAAGGCTGGATTTCTTTTGCAAACTCTTTCTGTCTTGGAGTGATCATCTGACCCACATGAGTTGCTGACCCTCATTCCCCACATGCTGCTCCATAATGATCTTTCTTTCAGTGAGCATAGAGCTTGTTTCTGTACATTGGACCTGAATATATTTGACATATGTTTAAATGGAGAATATAATTTTTTAAGGTTTTTAAAATAACATTTATTTCTTAAAAGTTAACATGTGCATAATAGGAAACCAAAAAACACAAGCAAAAAACACAGTCATTCATACTCACAAGCAGTTGATGGTTTGATGTGTCCTTCTAGATCTCATTTGTGTATTTTCACAGCCAAACTTCTATTTTTATGTAATTAAGATCATACAGTTATGTATCATGCTCTTTCACACATCATGAATGTTTACCATTTCAAAGTCCCGAAGATATGAGAATTTTTATAACCAAGTGTATACTATGTCTATATGACTTACTTGTGCAGAGGACTAAGTCTGGAAAATATCCTGAGCTAAAAACTTAAAAAGGAAATATTTAAAAGAAAGCTCCGATTGCTCTCAATTTGCAGTGTTCTTTTGTATGGAATAGTGTTTTCTAGAAACCAAGGACAACCTCACAGAATGTGCGGACCTTTTCAAAGAGACCCTACTGCGTTCAATTTGCCTTAGATTTTGAAGTCATGGTTGACTGAATCCAAGGCCCTAGGTTTTAAATGAAAGTAAACAGGATTAAGCACTCTTCTCTCCTTGCCAGTTTTATGATACCCGGGCTTCTCTGCAGGTTTCTTTTCTGTCGAGGCACCGGGTGTGAACCTTCTCTGAAGACTGCTCAGTGCCCGCCTGACAGCAGGAGGGCCAGGACTCTTGCTACAGCTACTGCTGAGGCTGTAAATGATACTAGGCACGGGTGAGCTCTGCCTTCTTTGAAAGGACTACTCTTGATGTATGCAACGACCTAAGGAAACTGTAATCCAGCCCAGCTAGAAACAGCCTCCGTGTTCAGTTAGCTCAGATTTTCTTAAATTATTCCCCCCTTTCATGGAAATGTCAGTCTTCTTTGTTTCTCCACTCCTCACCTTCAAAGCCTGGCATATCAGGGAAATACTACGTGCCATAAATACAAAGAATTCAATATGTAAGTGTGGCTACTCAGCTTATCTTCCTCAGGCCCCACATAAAGGGTCACACCTCACACCCACGGCTACAGTCAAAAAAAAAGAAAGAAAGAAAAGAGCAAATGTCTGCCAGGACATGTAGAAATTAGAACCCTGTGCACTGTGGGTGGGACTGTAAAATGGTGCAACTGTTATGGAAAAGGGTACGGCAGTATTATATGGATTGAATTGTGTCCTGCAAAAATTCATATGTGGTAGACATAACCCCCAAAGTCACTGCTTGAGACAGGGCTTTTTAGGGGGTAATTAATGGTAAATGATGTCATTAAGGTAGAGCCAAAATCCAATAGGACTGTTGCCCTTTTAAGAAAAAGAAGAGACACCAGAAGTGACACAAACAAAAACCCTCAAGAAGACACTGTGAGAAGATGGCCATTTGCAAGCCAAGGAGATAGGCCTCACTGTTACTGAGTCCAAGCTTGCTCTGGTCTGCACGATAGGTCAATAAATCCAAGAGACGAGGTGTTGAGGCAAGGAATATGATTTTACATGAAGAGCCATCTGACTGAGAAGATGGCAGACTAACGTCTTAAAATAACCATCTTGTCGGGGCCTGGATGCCAGGTTCTTTTATGGATCAGAGATGGGGGGAAGTGAGGAAACAAAGCAAAAAGCCCATTTAATATTTTGCAAATATTTCCTAGAATGGCAAGCCTCAGGCAGGGGGATGTGCTAGTGACTCAAGAATGTGACAGTCATTCACAGGTGGGCAGGGTCAGGGTATCTCCCGATAAGCTAAACAAAGGCACTTTAGTTTAAGGGTCTTGCAGAGGGGGACGGGGTTCCCTGATGCAGGCCACTGTGTATGCTTAATAACAAAAGTGAGAAAACAAAACAAGGATTAAAGTGGACATGTGTTTGAACAAATTCCGGGAGATAGTGAAGGACAGGGAAGCCTGGAATGATGCAGTCCATGGGGTCTCAAAGAGTTGTACATAACTAAGCAACTGAACTGAACTGAAAGTCACAGAAACAGATCCAATATGGTACTTGATAAAGGAAAAATTGTCATGTGGCAAGATATATAAGCCCTCTCATCCTCCATGTCCCCACAGCATGCAGAGTTCACTTACTGTGATGTATCATCCTAACCACCACCACCCCCTGGACCCACACTGCACCTCCATGCTGCCTCCATTCTTTCCCTTTTTTTCTTTGTCTCACTCAGAGCTCATTAGCTCTGCCAAGCCTTTAGATTTTTAGAGTAACTAACATCTAATTTGGTGTGCTTATGAATGATGACTATTTTTATAGTTGCAGGAAGGGGGACCCTTTCCAGAGCCCAAGAATGGACTTTTGTCTAGCACTCAGAAATAAATTGTCCAAGGAGACACCCGTGTTGACAAAGCAAGAGACTATTGGAAGGGATGCCCAGGTGGAGTGCAGGAGGGTAAGGGGAACTAGAAGAATGGCTCTGCTACATGGCTCACAATCTCGGGTTTTATGGTGATGGGATTAGTTTCCAGGTTGTCTTTGGCCAATCATTCCAACTCAGGGTCTTTCCTGGTGAGGCATACATTGCTCATCCAAGGTGGATACCAGCAAGAAGGATTCTGGAAGGTAGTAGGACATGCGGTGTCTCCTTTTGACCTTTCCCAAATTCTTCTGGTTGGTGGTGGCTTGTCAGTTCTGTGTTCCTTACTAGGACTTCCTGTTGTAAAACAACTCATGCGAATGGTTACTATGGTACCTGACCAAGGTGGGCAGTTTCAGTGTGTTTCCCTAATATTATCATTATGAATATTAAAATAGACCCACAAGGTATTTCAAGAATGTCTTAATAAAGGAGTAAAACTGTTTCTTATTGACTAGAACATGCATTTGAAAAGTCTTCACCCTTGAAATTGCATTGTTAGTAAATATTAATCTTGTCCCGCAAACCTAAATGCTTTTGCTTTGATTTCTGACTTCATGATTTTTCATATAGAAAACTTTATGTTCCATTTCGTGGGGATTTGTTGTGTATAGGGCTTCTCAGGTGGAAGTAAGAGATGTGGGCTGATCCCTGGGTTGGGAAGATTCCCCTGGAGGAGGGCACAGCAACCCACTCCAGTATTCTTGCCTGGAGAATCCCATGGACAGAGGACCCTCGTGGGCCAGGGTTGCACAGAGCCGGACATGACTGAAGTGACCTAGCATGCATGTTATACATATGTCATTATGAAAACTTTGGGCTTCCCTTGTGGCTCAGCTGGTAAAGACTATGCCTGCAATGTGGGAGACCTGGGTCCGATCCCTGGGTTGGGAAGATGCCCTGGAGGAGGGAAAGGCTACCCACCCCAGTATTCTGGCCTGGAGAATTCCGTGGACTGTATAGTTCATGGGGTCACAAAGAGTCGAACACAACTAAACGACTTGCACTTTCACTTTCATGAAAACTTTGTTGTAAATCTGCTTTATAATTTATATTTCTCATGATCTTAGATTTTATGTTACAACACCTAAAGCCTGATGACTTAAAGAGCATTAACTTAATCAATGTATACTTAGAGGGAAGGGGAAAGATACAATTTAGGATCTTTTTCTTTCTAAATGTTACCAATTCAACTATCAAATGCTTAGCTGAATAAAAATCAGAGTCTGAGTTTACATTGATTGATGCTTACTTGGATAAAAACCAGGAAGCCCTATCAAACTACCAGCAGTATTTTTCACAGAACTAGAACAAATAATTTCAAGATTTATATGGAAATACAAAAAACCTCGAATAGCCAAAGCAATCTTGAGAAAGAAGAATGGAGCTGGAGGAATCAACCTGCCTGACTTCAAGCTCTACTACAAAGCCACAATCATCAAGACAGTATGGTACTGGCACAAAGACAGAAATATAGATCAATGGAACAAAATAGAAAGCCCAGAGATAAACCCACACACCTATGGACACCTTATCTTTGATAAAGGAGGCAAAGATATACAATGGAGTAAAGACAATCTCTTTAACAAGTGGTGCTGGGAAAATTGGTCAACAACTTGTAAAAGAATGAAACTAGACCACTTTCTAACACCACACACAAAAGTAAACTCAAAATGGATTAAAGATCTAAATGTAAGACCAGAAACTATAAAACTCCTCGAGGAGAACATAGGCAAAACACTCTC
>SJYQ01002401.1:122125-176416 GCA_006410935.1 Redunca redunca | reverse complement strand
TGTTAAACCTCCAATAAAATGAGAGATAAATAGACAATTGTAGGTATAAAACAATAGTTCTTATGAGATCATAGTCTTTAAAAAGCCAAAGATATTCCATCTGCCCACAAGTTAAGTAAAAATAATAGTAATATTACAATACCATGAATGCATGTGTCTTCCCCCTTTTTACCTCCTCACAGTTCTCTCTTAACCTGGAATATTACTTCCCAGAGGCTATAAATTACAGAACCCTATAGAGGGCAAGGTAGATCTCCCCCCTTGGGACTTGAGGTACATGCAACAGATTTCCTGTCTAGAATCATGGGAGAGCCAAACATATTAATTTTTTAAACTATCCTATAGAATTCTTTTTTTCTGTTTTAAAAAAGTAAAATTAGAGATAAGTATTTTACCATGAAAACCTAGGAAAAATAATTCTCCAGAGATAGAAAATTGTCTGGCAGAGGAAGAGAACTAGATTGCGTTTTACTTGTGGTTCCAATATAGTTTAGCCTGGAGGCAGTGCTGAGTCTCTGGTCCTTAGCTTTCTGGGGTACACACAGATCATCTTACTTATGAAGATGATGCGAAAACCAATGACCTAAAGTTTGGAAAGGATTTCAATTCCCCAAGAAAGTGAGTACAATTTAAAAAAAAAAAAATGGTGGTTATTATTACAACAATTATAATGATATATAGTTTGGCAAAGGCTATGCCATAGACTTGTGGATACTTACTAAATATTAACTGAATGTATTATTGAACAAATAAAGGATTCACATTTAAAAAACAATCTATCACATCACCTTATTGTTTCCAAGATTCAAAAGTATCACATTTGTATTGCTGTTTTTAAAATAGATGTGCTTTCACACAACCTGCTTAGCAAAATTTCCAAAATACTACCTTTGGGATTATGCTGTGAATTTGGGGGCCTTACCATTGGCTGAGCTAATAATAGCTGTTCTCCCCTTTTTTTTAAGTCTAAGTCTAAGCACACTTCAGTATATTATCCTTTATCTATCCATCTTAGGCTCGTATTAATACCCAAGGAAACCAACACTGGGTTTGTAGTTAGGGTCCGGTCACCATAGGTTCTTGACCACATATGGGTAAGAGTCAAGCCTGGCACAGAGAAGATGAGAAATGCATGATATTGGAGAAGCCATAACAAGATTATCTAGCTGGTGTTCTGTGAGCTTATTAAATTTGGAAACTCTTGTTTATTACGTGGGAAGATGTACTATGCCCCCAGTGACAGCAGTTGTTATTTCACTTAAGAGGTCGTATCATGAAGCACAGTGGAGTCCCTGAACAGCATCATCAGCATCATCACCTGGAAACTTGCTGGAGATGCAAATATTCCAGTCCCACCTGACATCTGCCGCGTCAGAAATCATACGAGGGGCAGTCTTCCGTATGATACTGGTGCACCTCAAAGATGGGAACACTGACATAAGGTCAGTACTGTGGACTCTGAAATAAGACTGCCTAAATTTAAACCCTAGCCTACCAACTCACTGTCTGGTTATTTTTATGTCTCGGTTTCCTCACCTAAAAGAACTGGAATAATAATAGTATTAACAATAGGGTTGTGATTAATTAATTCGCATGTGTCTGTGCTCAGTTGTTCAGTCATGTCTGACTCTACGACCCCATGGACTGTAGCCTGTCAGGCTCCTCCCTGCATGGGATTCTCCAGGCAAGACTACTGGAGTGGGTTGCCATTTCCTTCTCCAGGGGATCTTCCCAACCCAGGGAGTGAACCTGAGTCTCTTGAGTCCCCTGCACTGGCAGATGGATTCCTTACCACTGAGCCAGGCAAGCCCCATTAATTCACACAAAGTGTAAATTTAGAACAGTACTCACCTCATAATAAGCACTCCATAGATGTAGGGTAATATGAGTCTACCCATCTGAAAATGCTTCTTGCTCTCTCTGTATCCCAGAGATCCGCATCTGGGAACCCTTGAGCAGAGTATCTCAACGAAGCCCATTGGACTGAGAAGGAAGTAGCAGGGCTGTCTAGGTGGCCAGGCAGGGTCAGCACACAGTGAGGCAGCCAGGAGAGCATAGTCAGTCTCCAGGCGCAGGCACTGAGGGGGAGTTAGGGGTGCAAGGTGTCTATGTGACATCAGACATGTGAGAGGAAGGGGGCATGTCTATTCTGCTTCCGTTGCTAAAACAGAACACAAGAAACTGGGTGGCTTAAGAACAGCAGACATTCATTTCTTACAGTTCTGGAGGCTGGAAGTCCAAGGTCAAGCGGCCAGCAGATTCATTGTCTGGTGAAAATCCCCTTCCTGGTTCATACATGGCCTTCATCTCCCTGTGTCTTCACGGGGTGGCAGAGATGGGGGAGCTCTCTGGGGTTTCTTTTATGAGAGCACTAATCCCATTTCTGAGGAGTTTGCCCTCATGACCCAAAACTTCCCAAAGGCCCATCTCCTAAGACCACCCCGCTGGGAATGAGATTTCAACATATGAATGGAGGGAGGAGGACACAAACAGTCCATAACAAAGGAAGCTGGCAGGGGCAGAGGAAGGTGTGGACTGTGATGCAGAACCAGTGAATCTTATTTAAATTAATTTTGATTGGAGTACAGTTGCTTTACCTACCGTGTTGCATTAGTTTCTTCTGAACAGCAAAGTGAATCAGCTATACATATACATGTATCCTCTCTTTTTCCGATTTCCTTTGGCTGACTTGCCAGGGAGCTCCCACTCATGGATCGCCCCTCACAGTGTCTCTCGCTGGTCAAAATGGTCACTAAGGGCAGGATATCCTAGGAAAGCCATAGTCCTCAGGCCAGACAGGCTCTGCGACAGACTCTACATGAGCTGGCTGCTGGGCAGCAAGTCCTTCCTATGAGGAAGATCTGGACAACCCACTCCCTTTCCACCATGGTCAATATCCAGAGATTCAAAGTGAATGGAGAGACAGAACTGAGAACCAGGGATGCAATGAGTAAAAATAGATTTAACTCAAGTGCTTTTCCGCCTTCTAGCAACTAGACCATACGTAGACCACTGTGTTCAGTTCTGGGAGTTATATGTAAGGGGTTGACACTCAAAAGCCAAGATACTTGCCCTGCTTTCCATCCTGGTACTCTTGAGGAACATCAGATCATTGTGAATGCAAATTACTGTGGCAGTGGTTCTCAACATCCTTTTGGAGAATGTACCTCCTAAAAGGCCATTTCAGAATGCTAGGCGCATCTTCGGGGCTGGACAAGGGCCCTTGGATGATTCTAATATACCTCCAAAGAGCACCACCCCCCATTTGGGAATCCTGACACCAAAGGAACTCAGAAATCTGATCATATGAAAGAAGATTGAGGGAATTATAGTGTTTAGCCTTGAAAAAGACAGTGGATCTCAGATGAAATGGATAAGTTAGCAAGGATTCTTGAAACTAAATATTTATTGTATGGATTCTCTTATATTGAAAGAATAGTCAGGCATAGTATTGGTTAAAAAATTTTTTTACTATAATGTTGGCAAAATGCATAAGCCATAAACCATGTATGCAATTTCCTATGAAAAAAAGTGAAATTGTTAGTCACTCAGTTGTGTCTGAAGCGAAGGCAATGGCACCCCACTCCAATACTCTTGCCTGGAAAATCCCATGGACAGAGGAGCCTGATGGGCTGCAGTCCATGGGGTACTAAGAGTCAGACAGGACTGAGCGACTGCACTTTCACTTTTCACTTTCATGCATTGGAGAAGGAAATGGCAACCCACTCCAGTGTTCTTGCCTGGAGAATCCCAGGGAGCGGAGAGCCTGGTGGGAGGCCATCTATGGGGTCGCACAGAGTCGGACACGACTGAAGCAACTTAGCAGCAGCAGCAGTTGTGTATGGACAGTAGCCTACCAGGCTCCTCTGTCCATGGGATTCTCCAGGCAAGAATACTGGAGTGGGTAGCCATGCAATTCACTAACAAATATATTAATAAATCAAAATGTTTACTGATTAAATACAGAAAGATCCAGTAAAAACCAACAAATCAACAAATAAATCAAGCAAACATTAATTTAATGTGGTGCTGATAGAGTGTTAGTGGAACTGCTAAAAGTCGCATTAGCAGTATGGTTATATTATGGTACTGATGCTGTAAAGGCCTTGTCTTTAAAGCTGGCATGCTATCATGTGCCATGAGATCATAGTTTTACCACCACTTCTTTTTATTCAAACTACTGTGAAACCTTTAATTATATACCATGCTGCAATGCCATCTGGCATTCATTTAGCTCAAATGCATCACTTCTGATTTGTCTGCTCTGGTTTCCTTTGCCTGTGGTACAGACCATTGGCTGATTTTTTCTTCTGAGTATCCCTTCTTTTACATAACTCTCCTTGCCCACCTCCACACAAGGATAAGCAGCAAAGCTCAATGACTCAGCCTTCAAAGGTGAGCCCATGTGATCTGGATTTCGATCCTAGTACTCGACTTTCTGGCCCTATGGATGGAAAATGACCCAAGCAGGTTAGAGCCCTACCCAGTATCACTGTCATTTAGTTGCTAAATCATTACCAACTCTTTTTCAACCCCATGGACTGTAGCCCACCAGGCTCCTCTGTCCCTGGGATTTCCCAGGCAAGAATACCAGAGTAGCCATTCCCTTCTCCAGGCAATCTTCCTGACCCAGGGATCAAACCCACATCTCCTGTGTTGGCAAGTGGAGTCTTTACCACTGAGCCACCTGGGAAACCCCACCCTGGTATCATACATGGATACCAAAGGGACAGGCTCTTTCCTTCTGAGGTGGCTTCAGGTGGCTGTGATAAGTCTTCTGCTATTTAAAAAAAAATTATTGAAGTATAATTGATTTAACAATGTTGTGTTTAATTTCTGCTATACAGCAAAATGGCTGTTATACACACACACACACACACACACACACATTCTTAGCTGTGGTCATAAATCCAAAGGCAAATCCAGGCACTAATGTTGCACATGTATGTGTGCATTCATGCTAAATCACTCAGTCATGTCCAACTCTTTGTGATCCCGTGGACTGTAGCCCACTAGGCTCCTCTGTCCCTGGGATTATCCCAGCAAGGATCCTGGAGTGGGTTGCATCTCCTTCTCCAGGGATCTTCCTGACCCAGGGATCAAACCCATGTCTCCTTGATTGGCCAGGGATTTCTTTACCACTGAACCACCTGGGAAGCTGGTGAATTTAAGTTTAAGATGACCGTTCAGATGGTCCAGAATATGCAGAGCTCACAAAAATGGTTCTGATTACCATGCTGTGAAAGCATGTACAAACACCAACAAATACGTATACACACAAAAGCCCTAAAGAGAGCTCAGAGCCCTTAGAGTTTAACTATATGCCTGGTTTGAGAAATCCTGAGCTAGAAGGAGGAGAACACACTGTGCCTGGGGTTCTAATGAAAACATTCAATCACACTCATCCAAATGCCAGGATAATCATGGTCCATGCACTTATACCTTGTCGCTCCCCCCACCCCCCTTAGCTCATTCTCAAGTATAAATGCTTCCAATTTAGAACATTCAGTTTAGGAGAATTCTGGTCGTATCAAGCTAGATATATCTCAAAAGTTCACTTTATAAGATGGTAAAGTTATTTGCAATTGTAGGTGGATTTGGATTAAGAAAATACATTTTTTCTTTTTCAAGGGCAAGAAGACAAAAATTATATTCTGAAAGAAATGTCCCTGTGTTATAATTTTAGGATTTTAAAAGTTGCTTTAGTGCCTTGTGTCTGGGTAGGAAGTGCTTTCTAAGAATAAACTGCAGGTTTAAGCCAAAGTTGGACAAGACTGAAAGGAAATTAATAATCTGTAACTTTCCCTTTGACATAACCTTAAAGTCAGTTTGGAGGAATTTTAAGTCAGCACCAGTGTACCTTTAATATTAGCCTGAAACCTAAAGTTCAGTTATTTGTGGAAATAAGATATTTCTAAGTATAGAGTTTACAAGAGTGGAAGTTATTAACCTAGTCAATCCTGGCCCAGTTCTAACTTGAGGATATATTTGGAAGGAAAAGGTCAATGTAGTAACAGTAAGTGCAACTTGGAGTTAGAAAACCACAATTATATTTCTCTTCCACCTCATACAACTGTGGACAAGTCAGTTAAATTCTTAAGCTGGTTATTTCAAAGTGGGGTTATTTATATGTCCTTGGGATGGTGTTTTGGGGTGAGGAAGAACAATATCAGTATCTCTAGTTAGATCCAATTCCATTTCATCATTTGAAAGTTTAGTGTGTGTGCTGTGTTTTATAAAATGCATTCACTTGAATAAGTAGAACATGAATATGATTCAGAAATATACATATACATACCCACTTTATTAAGATTGTGAAATAAAAAAATATTTAGAGACTATAGTCCTAGCCTCAATTTCTTCCTTTGTAAATTAAGGGTGTTTCATTAAGGATCCTTAATATTTGGAAAAAATACACACTTCAGTTCAGTTCAGTCGCTCAGTCGTGTCCGGCGGCCTCCCTGTCCATCACCAACTCCTAGAGTTCACTCAAACTCACGTCCATCGGGTCGGTGATGCCATCCAGCCATCTCATCCTCTGTCGTCCCCTTCTCCTCCTGCCCCCAATCCCTCCCAGCATCAGAGTCTTTTCCAATGAGTCAACTCTTCACATGAGGTGGCCAAAGTATTGGAGTTTCAGCCTCAGCATCATTATTCCCTCCAAAGAAATCCCAGGGCTCATCTCCTTCAGAATGGACTGGTTGGATCTCCTTGCAGTCCAAGGGACTCTCAAGAGTCTTCTCCAACACCACAGTTCAAAAGCATCAATTCTTCGGCGCTCAGCCTTCTTCACAGTCCAACTCTCACATCCATACATGACCACTGGAAAAACCATAGCCCTGACTAGATGGACCTTTGTTGGCAAAGTAAGACACACATACATAGTCATATAATAGTATATTTATAAAATACATTTATATATTCTACTCTTTTTTCTTTTTTAAAAATTTCTGGCTGTGTTGCGTCTCCGTTGCTGTATGTGGGCTTTTTCTAGTCGTGGTACACAGGCTTCTTGTCGCATGGGCGTCTCTTTCTGCGGAGCGCGATCTCCAGGCGTGCAGGCTCGGCAGTAGCAGCACACATGCTTACTTGCCCTGCGCATGTGGAATCTTCTTGGATCAGGACAAATCCATGTCCTATGCATTGGCAGACAGATTTCTTGACCACTGGACCGCCGGGGAAGCCTTATATTCTACCCTTTAATTAGCGAGAGAACCAGGGATTCTGTGGTCATAAGAATATAATGAACCACATAACCGAAGTTACTTTATAGCTCACCCACAACCATATTCTCACCAGCAAAAACTGATTTTACTTCACGATTTTGTAGCTGAAAAGAAATATGAGAACTTTAAGGTGAAGCTATTGATACTGAAATTAAAAACAAGTGGAGCAGCATTAAGTTTTATTTATTTTTTCTCACTTGAAAGGCTAAAACCCAGGACTTCTTCATATGTCTGAACTTCCTAGATTTCAGTATGTTGAGAAAATAGCTTCCAAATGATAAAAAAAAAAAAAAAAAATTGCCCTTGTGGTTTCAGTTAAGCCTGGGCTTAAGGAAATATACTCATCTTTTGTGCTTTTGATAAATTCAGTAAACTAATTTAATTCTACTTCTTCCTACACTTTTAAACTTGAATTGAAAATTTTGATTGCCCAGACTTGCTTTTGTACCCTTATCCACACGGCAAGAGGCCCTGGCACAACAGACAACTTAGAAACATAAAGTTGACCTACACCAAACACCCAATACACTGCATATAGATTAAAGGTGAAGCCATAAAAGTATTAGTATTTGACTATGCAAGAATTTTGCAGTTTTTTTAAAAATGTTCTGACAAGTCCATTGGGAAAATGAGCAAAATACAAAACAATTCCCCAAATAAGCAATAATAAGTGATATTTTATGAAATGAAAATGTTCAATCTCATGGTAATTAAAGAAATAAAAATTAAAACAAGATTCTATATTTGCCAATATAAATAGCCAATTTTAAGAAGCTCTAACTTATCCAAAGTTGGTAAAGAAAGGGAGTAAAAGCTATCTCACATATCTCAGGCAAAACTATCTGTGTTATATTGTTAATATCCCTTGACGAAAACTTAGAAATACCTAACACAATTTTATGTATATACCTTTGATTCAGCTACTTTGTCTTTAAAACTTTATTTTAATCAGGACATCGTAAATGCACACAAAAATTTATCTATATGAATTATGACAAACCTAGATAGCATATTCAAAAGCAGAGACATTACTTGGCCGACTAAGGTCCATCTAGTCAAGGCTATGGTTTTTCCAGTGGTCATGTATGGATGTGAAAGTTGGACTGTGAAGAAGGCTGAGGGCCGAAGAATTGATGCCTTTGAACTGTGGTGTTGGAGAAGACTCTTGAGAGTCCCTTGGACTGCAAGGAGATCCAACCAGTCCATTCTGAAGGAGATGAGCCCTGGGATTTCTTTGGAGGGAATAATGCTGAAACTGAAACTCCAGTACTTTGGCCACCTCATGCGAAAAGCTGACTCATTGGAAAAGACTCTGATGCTGGGAGGGACTGAGGGCAGGAGGGGAAAGGGACGACGGAGGATGAGAAGGCTGGATGGCATCACTGACTCGATGGACATGAGTCTGAGTGAACTCCGGGTGTTGGTGATGGACAGGGAGGCTTGGCATGCTGTGATTCATGGGGTTGCAAAGAGTCGGACACGACTGAGCATCTGAACTGAACTGACTGAACTGATGTTTATACTAATATGTTGAATAAAATTAGCTACCATTGATTCTTGGAGAAGGAAATGGCAACTCACTCTAGTATTCCTGCCTGGAGAATCCCATGGACAGAGGAGCCTGGTGGGCTACAGTCCATGGGGTCACAAAGAGTCAGACATGACTAAGTGACCAAAGAAACAAACCAACCGTCCATTCAGGACTTACCACGTGCCCAAGTGTTATGCTAAGACTTATATATACATTATCTCATTTGAGCCTTGTAAAAACTTCATGAGGTGCTCTGTATAACTTCCATTTGACAAGAGAACACTTAGTTTTCAAGGTTAAGTGAGTTAGCCAAGAATGCACTGGTAGTAAGTATGCAAATTCAAGCCATGAATCTCAAGAGCCTGACATAACAACAAAGAACAACCGAATCAGGGACTTTGCTAAAGGAATTATGGCATATCCAGCAACGCATGGCTAGGAAGCACTGACAAATGATAACGCAAAAAAGCAGTTGGGAACATTGGAAAAACATTCACAGTGTGTCATAAATGTGTTACAATGTGAAAAAGGATGATTCAAAATAATATACACTCTGTAACCTTGTTGCTGTGCCCATTCATGCTCTACTCTTTGGGGCTCCATGGACTGTAGCCTACCAGGCTCCTGGGCCTATGGCATTTTCCAGGCAAGAATACTGGAGTGGGCTGCCACTCCCTTTTCCAGGGGATCTTCCTTTTGCGGGGATGGAACCCGCGTCTCTTGTGTCTCCTGCCTTGGCAGGTGGATTCTTTACCACTAGCACCCCCTGGGAAGTGTTGCTAAAATATGCAATAACATGCTACTATGTTCTGGCTCCAGATGTGGGTTTATAGGCAATTTTACTATTTTCTGTACAGTTTTCTATATTTCACGTTTGCTACAATTATACTTTGCTTTTTATATTAGATACAGTGTTACTAACAATAAGATGAATGAATTTGTAAATAAAGTACAAAGAGCATTTATTCCCATGGACTTTCTCCTGGGATACCTTCCAAAGTGGCACATACTAATACAAAATGTAGAATGCTGAAGTTCAAAGTCTTCATACCCAGACTTTTCTTCATATTTGACTTGTGCCTTTTTAAAGGGATATTCAAGTCTTTCTTGGCTTCTTAAAAATGTGTATAATTTTTTGTTATTTGAAAAGAAAAGAAATAGATATACATCCTAAAAGTAAAGTTTTGACAGAAGGGGGCAAAATCAGGTTAGAAATTGTCCCTTCAATCTCACCACTGATCCATCTGTTTTCACTTCTCTGGCTGGTTACCTGCACAGCCGAGATAATATGCCCCTGCATCTTTAAAGCATTTTACCACCTTCAAATAGGTGATAATTCTTTTGATTCTCTAATGTGAAAGATGAGGAAAATAGCTCATCCAAAATAACCTATGCTTTGTAATCTTAGTTTTTGTAAAATCTACAACATAATTTTCATAAGCGCTATCTCCAGATGTGGGATTTTTACTTTTTCTTTGGATACTGCTCTCTATTTCCTTTTTTTGCCATGATAACCAGGCCCAGACAGTTTTATAGGTATATTTCCAAACTGGGAAAACTACAGTTGACGTTGAAGAAGTTATTGTAAGTTATCTGAGCTGAACTGCATAAAAACACAAAAAACAAAACCAATTCCCCAACCCCCCACCCCCCCATCTACCTATCTATCTGGAACCAAACCTGCCACAAGTTAAAATAGAAACACAATTACTGTAGAAATAAAATAAAATAGAAATACACAAAATAAAATAGAAACACAATTCATCACATAGATATATCAAGTAGTTTTTAAAAAACAAGATGTTGAATACTTCAACATATTCAGTTCAGTTCAGTTCAGTCACTCAGTCATGTCCGATTCTTTGTGATCCCATGAATCGCAGCACGCCAGGCCTCCCTGTCCATCACCAACTCCCGGAGTTCACTCAGACTCCCATCCATCGAGTCAGTGATGCCATCCATCCATCTCATCCTTTGTTGTCCCCTTCTCCTCCTGCCCCCAATCCCTCCCAGCATCAGTCTTTTCCAATGAGTCAACTCTTCACATGAGGGGGACAAAGTACTGGAGTTTCAGCTTCAACATCATTCCTTCCAAAGAAATCCCAGGGCTGATCTCCTTCAGAATGGACTGGTTGGACCTCCTTGCAGTCTAAGGGACTCTCAAGAGTCTTCTACAACACCACAGTTCAAAAGCATCAATTCTCTGGTGCTCAGCTTTCTTCACAGTCCAAATCTCAAATCCATACATGACCACTGGAAAAACCATAGCCTTGACTAGACGGACCTTTGTTGGCAAAGTAATGTCTCTGCTCTTGAATATGCTATCTAGGTTGGTCNATCTTCCCGACCCAGGGATCGAACCTGGGTCTCCCGCATTGGAGGCAAACGCTTTAACCTCTGAGCCACCAGGGTAAGCATCTTTTAATTTCATGGCTACAGTCACCATCTGCAGTGATTTTGGAGCCCCCCAAATAAAGTCAGCCACTGTTTCCCCATCTATTTGCCATGAAATAATAGGACTGGATGCCATGATCTTTGTTTTCTGAATGTTGAGCTTTAAGCCAAATTTTTCACTCTCTTCTCTCACTTTCATCAAGGCTTTTTAGTTCCTCTTCACTTTCTGCCATAAGGGTGGTGCCATCTGCATATCTGAGGTTATTGATATTTCTCCCGGCAATCTTGATTCCAGCTTGTGCTTCTTCCAGCCCAGCGTTTCTCATGATGTACTCTGCATAGAAGTTAAATAAGCAGGGTGACCATATACAGCCTTGACATCCTCCTTTTCCTATTTGGAACCAGTCTGTTGTTCCACGTCCAGTTCTAACTGTTGCTTCCTGACCTGCATATAGGTTTCTCAAGAGGCAGGTCAGGTGGTCTGGTATTCCTATCTCTTTCAGAATTTTCCACAGTTTATTGTGATCCACACAGTCAAAGGCTTTGGCATAGTCAATAAAGCAGAAATAGATGTTTTTCTGGAACTCTTGCTTTTTCAATGATCTAGTAGATGTTGGCAATTTGATCTCTGGTTCCTCTGCCTTTTCTAAATCCAGCTTGAACATCTGACAAAGGATATGTACTATTAATAAGTGAAAATGTTAGTCATTTATTTGTGTCTGCTTTGTGATCCCATGGACTGTAGTTTGCCAGGCTCCTCTGTCCATGGAATTCTCCAGGCAAGAATACTGGAGTGGGTAGCCATTCCCTTCTTCAAGGGATCTTCCCATCCCAGGGATCGAACCAGAGTCTCCTGCATTACAAGCATATTTTTTACCATCTGAGCCACCAGGGAATACAGCAGGTTGAATAAACAAAGGAGCCTGGCAGGCTCTGTGGGGTCTGTGGGGTCGCAAACAGTCAGACACAATTGAACGACTAACACTTTCACATTCTTTTCCAAAGACAATAAAAGTGTTTCTTGAATAACAATCCTAAAGTTAGCGGTCCAGCAGGTTGAGACAACTCTGCTCTAAGACCTAAGTTACTGCCAGGTTGTCGTTCCATTCCATCATGAGGAGTTTCCCTGTCTGCATGGTGAGGAGAGTTGTGGATATATGTTTAGCAGGAAGAGAACATTCCCCACTCTGTGGGTGGGGTGAGAGTTGTGCATATTATATGAGTGATAATTTAGATACATGGGTACAGTCACCAAGGGAGGTGGGAATTGCAGTGTGAACTATGTGGCCACGAGCCCAGCATTGCTGTTCTGATGGGAGAAAGGTCACCTGCATTCACTATGGAGCAAATACACGTTGTCAGTAAATACGGGGAAGTACACAAAGCTCATTAGCAACCAAAGAAACACATATTAAAACTTACGTGACATAATACCTTTCATGCCTCAGGTAAGCAAAGATTCTTCAACATAATAATACAAGGTGAAATGTGACACTCTGCTAAATTGTCTGTGAGGATGAGGATGAACAGACTTCCTTGAAAGCAATTTAGCTATTTAACCAAGACCTTAAAATATTCATACCTTGGAGTAATAGGCAAATAAATCTATATCAATGGATGTTATAAGGAATTCAAAACTAAAGCCATGTGGGAGAATTATATTAATAAGTGCTAACATTTATTAAAGGTCTACTTTGAACCAAGATTATTGCTATGTCCTCTACTTAAATTACCTAATTTAATTCTAAAACTTGGTTTTGAGATACTACTATAGTATCCCATTTTATTGATGAGCATATGGAGAGGTTAAGTAACTTGTCTGAAATCACAGAGGTAGTAGATATTTGAATTGTGATTCAAATCACAATCCAGGTCTTTCTAACATCAGAGCCCTAGTTGTTGATGAAGTTTAGTTCAGTTCAGTTGCTCAGTTGCGTCTGACTCTTTGTGACCCCATGGACTGTGGCACGCCAGGCCTCCCTGTCCATCACCAACTCACAAAATTTACTCAAACTTATGTCCATTGAGTTGGTGATGCCATCCAACTATCTCATCCTCTGTCATCCCCTTCTCCTCCTGCCTTCAATCTTTCCCAGCATCAGGGTCTTTTCAAATGAGTCAGTTCTTCACATCACATGAGTCAATACTTCACACAGTATTGGAGTTTCAGCTTCAGGATCAGTCTTTCCAATGAATATATAGGACTGATCTCCTTTAGGATGGACTGGTTGGATCTCCTTGCAGTCCAAGGGACTCTCAAGAGTCTTCTCCAATACCACAGTTCAAAAGCATCAATTCTTCAGCACTCAGCTTTCTTTATAGTCCAACGCTCACATCCATACATGACTACTGGAAGAACCATAGCTTTGACTAGACAGACCTTTGTTGTCAAAGTAATGTCTCTGTTTTTTAATATGCTGTCTAGGTTGGTCATAACTTTTGATAAAGTTAACATTTTACATTATAGGGGAAAGGATGGGTTTTTAATGCATAGTGTTAGGAAAACTGACATTTCATTTAGAATAAAATTACCTCTTACACCAATGATTTGTAATAATTTTCAGTTCAGGAACCACTTAAAACATCTGATGAGAGACTGAAACTTTTCTGTCTTTCACATACATGCATACACACACCACAAACACACACATCTATACACAAAGACATGTATGTATATACAGATTCTTCTATGTAGTTCCAATTGGTTTTAGAACCAGGAAGCCATGAACTTGAAAAGAACTCCTATCAAATGGTAATGTGAACTCCAGATGGATTGAAATTTTAAAACTAAAATTAAACATAAAAATAGCCTTTGCGTGCATGAAGGGATAAGGCATCTAAATCTCCAGCCTTGGTTCCTTAACATGCAAAATCTCGAATGAAATTTTTGGCCAATGTAATATGTATTCTATAAATATTTCCAAATAGACATATGCATTGGTGGAAATAACTTCATAAATTTGGAGTTATTAATGAATTTCTATTCATAACACCAAAACAGACACCATGGGGAAAAGGTGAATAGATGTAAGTATTCTAATTGTTTATTTATTTGTTTTAATTTTAAAATTATTTTTTGTAGATGAAATAAGTATACATTGTGTTGAATTTCTCATTACTTAATATGACTAATTACCTAGTTATGTGATTAATGGAATTATTTTTAAATGTAAATTTTTGTTGTTCTTGTTAACAACATAGCACCCCAGCTCGTCTACTTTTCTCCTTTAACGAGTCCTTTACTGAGCACTGACTGTCTTCTGAGCCGCATTCTCGACGTGATGGTCAACAAGCTCAGGTCGACCTGGGGTAGACAGGCGCACATCGGATGGCCGAGCCCGAAGCCTGCCCTGTGCCCAGTGAGCGCAGCGAGGATGCCTGCCGACGATTCAGACCGGGCAGAGGACAGCTCTTGGGTTTGTCCCTCGAGGGTGCTGAGGGGTGAGTCCCCACAGGGAGAGCAGCAGAGAGAAGTGAAACACAGAGGAGATAGAGTTGCAAAGCGAGGCAGGCACAAGCCAGTGGGTGGTGGGCGCTGACTGTGGGGTCTGTGTGCTATGCTGTGTGCACAGAAGCAGACAGTGGGCACGGCCCAGCTCTCAGAAGCGCCTGCTTCCTGGAAGTGGTTTAAGGAACCTTCTGCTCGGAGGAGGGAGGTGTGGGGTTAGAGTAAAGCCATCTGCTGCTGCTGCTGCTGCTAAGTCGCTTCAGTCGTGTCCAACTCTGTGCGACCCGGTAAATGGCAGCCCACCAGGCTCCCCCGTCCCTGGGATTCTCCAGGCAAGAACACTGGAGTAGGTTAGTCCTGGGTAATAAACTCGGATTTCAGACGTGAATGTGCTTGGGGATGGAAATTTACTTGTTACAGGAGTAGTGTCCTTGGAAGAAGGTGGGGAAAGCTTTATGTGAGCCTTAATGAGTTTGGTTATATAGGAGTTTGATTTCCATCTCATAAATAATAAACAGCCCTCAATATGCTAATTTCAACTTCCCTTTCAATTGCTCATGTTCATCTTGCAAGAAAAGTAATCAGGAAAAATATGGGAAATGCTGTCTCCCTGTTGGAATGAAGCATCTCTTAGTTGGTACAATATCTTTGCTCCAAGGCTTAGAAACTTATTAACTGTCTCTGCCTCATTGGTTTTCTATTTAGACAATTCCTCCCCCATAATCTAATCAATGTTAAAGTGAAACATGACTTTAATTGAACAGCACATAATAAGGTTTGTTAAATTTCAAGTAGAATAATGACTAAGTTCGAAACTGAGAAAAAAACTGAGAAATTATTTCTCCATATTTCCTGTGCATGCCTGTGCTCAGTCACTCAGTTGAGTCTGATTCTTTGTGATCCCATGGACTGTACCAGATTTTCTAGGTGAGAATACTGTAGTGGGTTGCCATTTCCTACTCCAGGGGATCTTCCTGACCCAGGGACCGAACTCAGGTCACATGTGTCTCTTGCAGGAGGATTTTTTAGCACTGAACCACCCAGGAAGCCCCTATAGTTAGCCACATATCTTTATTTATTTATTTTTTTTATAATTTTTATTTTTACTTTAGTTTACTTTACATTACTGTATTGGTTTTGCCAAACATTGACATTAATTCACCACGAGTGTATACATATCTTTAGTGATAATTTTTTAAACATTTTAAGCACTTTAAAAATTGAAGTAGAGTTCATTTATAATGTGTTAGTTTCAGATGTACAGTAAAGTGATTCGGTTATACATGTATATATTCTTTTTCAGATTCTTTCCTTTTATAGATTATTATACAATATTGACTATAGTTCTCTGGGCTATACAGTAGGTCCTTATTGTTTAGCTATTTTATATATAATAGTGTACATCTGTTAATTCCAAACTCCTAATTTATCCCCCATATCCTCTGTGGTGACCGTAAGTTTGTTCTCTATGTCTGTGAGTCTATTTCTGTTTTATTAAGTAAGTTCATTTGTCTCTTTCTATCGTTTTTACTGTGGTATCTTTTATAAGAGAGATATTCAATGTGTACAAGGGATAGATTATCTTTATCATGTCACAATGGAGATGGAGAAACAGGAAACCACTAGGTTTTATTTATTTTTTATTTCCACAGTGTTTGACTTGGTCCTTTTCTCTTCATCCCAATTCTACTGCCCAAGGTCAAATCTACTGTAAAACTCCCAAGCTGGTTTTCTGTTCAAGTCCTTGTGATGCGACCCCATCCTTCTTGCTGGTCACGTTGTCCACAATTAATTCACCTGGACTCACGCTGAGCTATAGGGCTTCTCTGGTAGCGCAATGGTAAAGAATTCAACTGCCGAAATCAGGAAGATTCCCTGGAGGAGGAAATGGCAGCCCACTGCAGTATTCCTGCCTGGGAAATCCCATGGACAGAGGAGCCTGGCGGGCTACAGTCCACAGGGCAACAAAAGACTCAGACACAACTTAGTGACTAAACAAAAACTACAGCTGTGGGTTCGTGGAATACTCACAGCTCCTCAAACAGGATTTGCCCTGGTATCCTGTTTATCTCTGCATGTGCTTTTTTTTTTTTAAGTCTTTATTGAATTTGTTACAAATTTGCTTCTGTTTCATGTTTTGGTTTTTGGCTGGGAGGCTTGTGAGATCTTGGCTCCCCAAACAGGAATCAAACCCCCAACCCCTGCACTGGAAGGTGAAGTCTTAACCACTGTAACACACTATTTCTTCTATCTGAAATTCTCACCCGTCTCCTCTCTGTCCATCTCATAGCGTAAGAATTAAGAAGATGTTAATTTTGCAGCTGGATGGTCATTATTCAAATCCCTGGACTGCCACTGCCGAGCTGTGGATGCTTGGGCACGTTCATCTCTCTGGGTCTCATTTTCTTCATCTGAAGTTGGAATAATGAAAGGATTCATTTCACAGAATTATTATGAAAGTGAGATTAGACAGTGCATGCGATTGGGTCAGTGCATAGTGCATTCTAAATAACCAATACTGTTTTCACTCTTAGAATAATTACAATTATTATTGCTATATTTAAAAATTAATTTTTTGTCAGAGTATAGTTGATTTACAATGTTGTGCTAGTTTCTGCTGTACAGAAAAGTGAATCAGTTATATTATATAAATATATATATATATCCACTCTTTAGATTCTTTTCCCATATAGGTCACTACAGAGTACTCAGTAGAGTTCCCTGTAGTATACAACAAGTTCTTATTAGTTACCTATTTTATATTGGTGTGTATATGTCAGTCTCAGTCTCTCAATTTATTGCCATTTATCAATGATCATTTTATTTCTCCTTTCTGTGTATCCATTTTGTTCCCTAGGTATGCTCAGTCACGCAGCCATGTCCAACTCTTTGGGACCCCATGGACTGTAACGCACCAGGCTCCTCTGTCCATGGAATTTTTCAGGCAAGAATACTGGATCAAGTTGTCATTTCCTATTTCAGCGAATCTTCCCAACCCAGGGATCAGTGGTCATTAGACTCAGCAAGAAGGGAGATAAGATGTCTTTGGAAGGTTGGTTCATCCCTGTTCAGTCCCTACTGCAGCCCTGGAATTCCTAGAGATGCAGAGACCATTTTGGCAGTAGGGATGACAACTGACATCATATCATATCATATCATTTATGTCTTTCATAGAATTTATCTGGGGCTTGGGTTCTCATGCTGCTGCTGCTGCTGCTGCTAAGTCGCTTCAGTCGTGTCTGACTCTGTGCGACCCCATAGATGGCAGCCCAACAGGCTCCCCTGTCCCTGAGATTCTCCGGGCGAGAACACTGGAGTGGGTTGTCATTTCCTTCTCCAATGCATGAAAGTGAAAAGTGAAAGTGAAGTTGCTCAGTCGTGTCCGACTCTTCACCACTCTGTGGGCTGCAGCCTACCAGGCTTCTCTGTCCTTGGGATTTTCCAGGCAAGAGTACTGGAGTGGGGTGCCATCACCTTCTCCATGGGTTCTCATACTTGTCTTAAATTCAAACAAGCAACATCCTGCAGTGAGTGGAAAGTTTCCATACTGAAGGTAAGGAAGTTTGACCTCAAGCTTTAACTCATCAAAAATCAGGTGATATCCTTGGACAAATGACTTCATCTCCCTGACCTCAGCTCCTGATTTATTAAAAAAAAAAAAAATGAAAGCAAAAAACAAGAGAATTAACTTATGTGGTCTCTAAGTATCTCTCCAGTCCTAAGGTTCTGTAGTTCTACACAGGGAAACTCACTGTTTCTGCTGTCTGCATACTCAGGCGGCTTCATGGTGTGTGCTGAGTCAGGCCTACTCCATCTGGGGGCATGCTGAAGCCACTGGAGTCACTTCAGCTCAACAGAGGACAGTGGTTTCAGAGTCTGTCGGAGAGAAGGCCTCAGGCTTTCTAAGAGGCGGTCTTTCAGATGTCTGTGTGTACAGACATATATAATATACATGTTTTAAAATACAGTTCAATACTATTTAAGGTTGTCTATTTATCCTCTATAAAAGTTTCCAGAATCTTTTTTTTTTTTTTTAAAGGAGACTCTTGAGAGTCCCTTGGACTGCAAGGAGATAAAACCAATCCATCCTAAAGGAAATCAATCCTGAATATTTGTTGGAAGGACTGATGCTGAAGCTGTAACACTGGCCACCTGATGTGAAGAGCTGATCCTTTGGAAAATACCCCAATGCTGGGAAAGACTGAAGGCAAAAGAAGAGAGAGGGCAGAGGATTCGAGGGTTAGATAGCACCGCCAATTCAATGGACAGGAGTTTGAGCAAACTCCAGGAGACAGTGAAGGACAGCTGCAGCCCATGGGGTCACTAAGGGTGTGACACAGCTTAGATACTGAAGAACACAATACAGAACACCAATATCTCTTATATTTAATTCAATTTTCATTTTACTCTGTACTTGCTTGGCAGTCCCTTCTCAGAAGAGACAATAGAAATGTTTTATCATGCTATTTAAGACATAAGGAATCAAAACAAATGAACACAAACATACAAGAATAATGAACAACTTCTAGAAACACTTTTAACCATCCAGTAAACTACCTTTCTTGAAGGGTATAGAAGCTTTAGGAGGCGTAAATTTCCCATCAGAGTTCCTTGATGTAGGTTTTTTTGATTCTAATAAAGAAGAGTGAAAAGCCTGAAATAAAAACCACTTTGAAGACGCTCAGGGGCCCTAAGTGCAGGTCCCCTCTTAAGACGTCTTTATTAACACTCAAAATCCTCCCAGGTCCCTCGCCCACAGACGTGACAGATGCCTTTGACCGTCTCCTCACAGTGGGGAGACTTCTGTAGATTTCTTTCTGCACTTCGTGGAGTTTACAGAAATGACACAAGTAGCTTCCACTGTATTTATCAAGCAAAAGGTAATTGAAAACAGCGGGAAGCGGTGCCTTAAGTCCCCGAAAGAAGTCTGTTTGCCAATTGATCCATGGAGTGCTGAGGCTGGGAGCTTCCATTATAGCTGCTGGGTGGTATTCAGGTTCAGTAAACCCCAGTGTGTCTGGGTAACTGGATTCCTAAATCTTAAGGCTATTTTCATTTGCTAACGAAAGAATTGAAGTAGAATGGAATCTACTAGAAAATGTGTTTTCCTCCTAAACATTTGTGAAATTGAACATTATTGGTGTGATTCTCAAAGGTTTTACTTAACTTTACATTTAAAAAAATCCTCTTTCTTCCTTAGGTAGTAAGATTCAAAATGAAACACTCCAACTAAAAATCTTAATTTATCTACTTAAAACAAGCAATTGTAATACATAATGGAATTGTAACTTTGGTCTATATTTTCCAAGTCACCTGTAAATGTGTTATCATATTTTCATACTTTAACAAAGAAAAAAAATCAAAATGACACATAGCAAAACATGGCAATTAGGTTCGGAAACACAGTTGGAGTAACATGTCTAAAATTTCCTGGCTAGTCCTATTTCCATTTACAGGATTGGATACTGAAGTCTCACAAATTCTTACAATATCCAAGGAATTCTAATATAACAGCATCTAGATTTATTTTGGTTGCCTCTTACATACAAATATGGTACATAAAAATTCCTTGTTTAACCTTCTTCTCTGATATGAGAGTCAGAAAATATGGTCACCACAATGGGAGGCCAAAAAAATGACTTTGGCTAGTCCCCTAAAGGTATTGACCAGGAGAACTAAACCTTATCCCTTAAGGGAGAATGGATACATATGTATGGCTGAGTCCCTTTGCTGTTCACCCGAAACTATCATGACATTGTTAATCAGCTATACTTCAATACAAAATAACAAGTTAAAAAAAAAAAAAAACACCTTAGTTCTTATGGGTCATAGGAAACTACTTAAAGCAGGGGAGAGGCAAAACTAAAAAACATTGAAACTTGATTCTAAGCAGAAAACATCTTTGGGGTATTTCATCTAGAAAAGAGGATATTTTTAAAGATATGCAATAATTTCCATAAACAAATATTGTTGACAATGAAACCTGTTATACTGATTGTTAGTTTGATGTTTGGTCAGCAACATTAACGCAGTGATGGATTCGTGCACATTCATACTCACGCGTTCCAGCTGGTCGCTTTACGACTATCCATTTACCATAAGGGTTTAGCTGACGGGTGTGGGCTCTAACTCTGGAGCAGAGAGAGATGTACTGGCCCTTCAGGTGCTGGGTTCCAGCCTCACAGACAGCATCCTAATCACTCAGGCAGTGGATCTCGATTCACGTGTAAGTATAGGGAGAGAAGCTATGGGACTCACTACAGCAGAGAAAAGCAGTGTTAGGAAAAAATTCTTGGCCATAATGATGGCGAAGTGCAGTTCCAAATATGACGGGGGGTTTCCCACAGAGTACTTGTCCATCACACAGGAGGGGGGAACATACTGTGCTGGAGTAACCTCTAGCCTTGTGTGCTGTGATATTTTGAGGAAGAAGGGTACAACTTGGGACAACGTCCACTTAGCAAACAGCAGTTCTTCATAATATTGCCTTGTTATCTCTGGCTGATTTTGTGCAGAAACGACAATTAGAATCAAGCCCAAGAGAAAAGGACTGGGACTTCCCTGGTGGCCCAGTGATTAAGATTTTACCTCCAGTGTAGGGGGTGCTGGCTCCATCCTTGGTCAGGGAGCTAAGACCCGCATGCCTCAGGGCCAAAAAACCAAAACGTCAAACAGAAACCATATTGTAACAAATTCAATAAAGACTTAAAAATAGCCCACATCAAAAAAAAAAAAAAAAAAGTCTTTTAAAAGAAAAGAAAGAGAGAAGAGGATCATGGGAGAAATATAGCCTTAATTACTGACAGAGCTGAAGAATCAGGCTCCCCTGGACTAGAGGAATTTGAAGAGCAAATACTGCTAAGAGTCCAAATCTGAATAGACCATATCATTAGGGCTGTGAACCAATATTGACAGTCTGGTGCCAGAAATGCCCATGGAGACACATGGGAATTTATACTCCATACATTAAACATAAACAGTGTCTTTAAGCAAGGTTACTAACCTTTTCAGGTGGGACATGCATTTTTTAAAAAGACACATATGTAAAAACTTAACTGCAATTCCTGATGTTTGCTTTTCTTCTAAACCACCTGATTTTGCAAAGTTCTGCCCAGCCTTTAGCCTGTCCCAAAGCCTGGTGTGTACTTTTTATGGCTCCTGCCTTTCCTAAAACTTCTAAGACTTATGACTCAGGGCTGTGCCTGGGCTGTTCTTACTTCCTGCTGGTGATAAGTGCTCCCTGAAGATCACAGAACCACCTTCACAAAGGGGCAGACTCCCAGGACCTTGCTCCTCTTGCCCTGGGGCGGAGCTGATGGCCCTGCGGCTCAGAGAGTGCTTTGCAAACAGCTATTGCAACCTGCTTATCTGCTGGCACTTTAAACCACACAGTAAACCAAGAAAAGAATAAGTGATTTAAAAAACTTTAATTTCACTAAACTTCTTTACAGATATAGGTATGGGGACATTTTAGAAACTTTTGGGAAGGAAGAATAGAAACTAACTCCATTAAATGTGTCAAGGAAAAACTAGGTGAAACCTTTGCTGCAGATTCATTGGTGGTGACCCTTTTTTTGCCTTTTGGATCTGTGTTTTGCTTGAAACTCAACATTCAAAAAACTAAGATCATGGCATCCAGTCCCATCACTTCATGGTGAATAGATGGAGAAACAATGGAAACAGTGACAGACTTTATTTTCTTGGGCTCCAAAGTCACTACAGCCACGAAATTAAAAGATGCTTGCTCCTTGGAAGAAAAACTATGACCAACCTAGACAGCGTATTAAAAAGCAGAGGCGTTACTTTGCCAACAAAGATCCATCTATTCAAAGCTATGGTTTTTCCAGTCATCATGTATGGATGTGAGAGTTGGACCATAAAGAAAACTGAGTGCCAGAGAATTGATGCTTTTGAACTGTGGTGTTGGAGAAGACTCTTGAGACTGCAAGGGGATCCAACCAGTCCATCCTAAAGGAAATCAGTCCTGAATATTCACTGGAAGTACTGATGCTGAAGCTGAAGCTCCAATACTTTGGCCACCTGATTCGAAGAACTGACTCATTGGAAAAGACCCTGATGCTGGAAAAGTTGAAGGCAGGAGGAGAAGGGGATGACAGAGGATGAGATGGTTGGATGGCATCACTTGATGGACTTGATGGACATGAGTTTGAGCAAGCTCTGGGAGATGGTGATGGGATCGCGAAGAGTGGGACACGACTAAGCGACTGAACTGAACTGAAGACCTGTGTTACTGACCAAGGAATGGGACCATTCTGGACCCATCCAAAGGTGGACTTTTCTTTTCTGCCCCCTCTTGCTCCTCTGACCAAGCCCTCTGACATCTTGCCCAACCTGACACACAAATCTGCCTGGACTTCTAGACCATCTGGGCAGCCACCTCTTCCCCAGCTCTCCCAGTTGAAAGTCCTTAACTGGTCCTTTGAATTCCAACAGCTTTCTAGCTGTGTCTTTCTGTCTTGCTTTACAATGAGTATAATAACTCCCCTCAGAGACTTTCACTCCTTGAGGCTCTGGTCTGGATTCTGTTTGATTCATTCTGTGCCTTCTCAGTTTCCCAGGGCTCCATTAAATATTTGTCATGCAAATTAATGTGCCTGTGATAGCCTACTTGTGGATGTCCTTAAAATAAACTGTTGGGGATAAGCGAAATGAAAAAGAATGCCTCTCGCTCTAGCGGGGACCCCATTTGCCCAGAGGATGTTTTGTTTTCTCTTGTTCAGAAGATTTATTTTAGTTTAAGAGCCAAGGTATGTTTTCTTTCCTGGGTAAATTATGTGCGTGGTTCCTGCAGCAACAGCTCCAGTGGATGTTGACTCACTGCAGAGAACAGGAGAGGAGGAAGGGGGACAAGCCCAGAGGAATGTCACAGACAGCTGGGTGCCCAGAATCTGCCACTGCCCCATGGGCGTGGGGGTGGGGATGTGACCAAAGGCTGAGATCACCAGTTGAACCACACAAGAGAGGGCTGATTTGGGTCAAATAATACTCTAGGACCCAAAGTGGAAACATGAGCCAGAAATGCATGGTGTTTTAAAACAGCACCATGGGAATTCCCTGGTAGACCAGTTGGTTCGGGGCTTCCTCGGATGGTAAATGATGTTTGCAATGCAGGAGCCCTGGGTTTGTTCCCTGGGTTGGGATGATCCCCTGGAGAAGGGAATGGCAACTCACTCCAGTATTCTTGTCTGGAGAATTCCATGGACAGAGCCTAACAGGCCAGTCCATCGGGTCACAAAGAGTTCCACATGATTGAGCAACTTTCTCTTTCCAGTGGTTAGAGTCCTGGGCTTTTACTGCTGTGGGCCAGGGTTCTATCCTTGTTTGGGGAACTAAGACCCTGCAACTTGCATAGTCAAAAAAAAAAAAAGGAAGAAAACTTCAGCACCACCACATCTGGTAAATGATGAAGCTCCCAGAAAACTCAGAGTTTTTCTCCACAGTGACTCCAACACAGGCCTTTTCCTTTTCTTCATATTGAATAGTAAGTACAAAAGAACTTGGCATAAACAAGAAGACAGAACAGATCTGTATAAGAAGGAAAGGGAGAAAGGTTTTTAACAAAGAAAGATAAAGGGACTTTGAGCTATGACTGGAGCCTGAGATTTGCTTCTGGCCCCATCACCTATTTCTTGTTTGTTTCTAGAAGCTCTGCTTCCTGAAAATAAGATTCTTTATTATTATTATTATCATCATCTGTGACTCAGGGTATAGACTGGACCATTTTTTATATCCCATGAAGGAAGTGGGCAGGTAAAATCTGCCACTTACCCATGTCACAGAGGTAAGGAAGTGACTTAGAACTCTTCCAGGCCTCAGGGTGCCTGTTTGTGAGTGACTTAAAAGTACTTAATGGCATCCTAGCAACCCGCTCATTTTCCAAAATAGGAAATGCATTCTTGAGGAAATCCTTCACATTCAGTTTTATTGGGGAGAAAAAATTCCTCTACAAATGTTCAGTTTCAGCATGAGACTCGCTGCTTTCCCTGACAGCTGGAGGTCACTCTAGTGATTCACTGGGTGCATTAAGTTAATATGTAACTTGAATAGCAAATGATGCCCAATGGCTGAGGTCAAAATGTTCTGTTTGCATGAGCTAATTTGCTGCAAGTTAATAGTTAAATCGTTAGAAAATTGATATCCACTAAGAGACCTGAAAGAGAAGGTCCCGTTTCCAAAAGGTCACCTTATTTCTCCAAGTCTAAAGTGCACACTCCCAATCTCAGAGGAACAGGAAATGCTGTGGGCTTTCAGTTTTCTGCTTCAGTAGGCTTTACATCAGGCACTCAGGAGTTAACTGTGAGGGTGCTCGAGCTAGTTGAAAGCAAAGCATTACTTGTCCCAAAAAGACACAGTGGATGATGCTGAGGCTGGGTGATGTGAGGGCAGAATAACACCATTCGGCAATATGGTATTGCTGCAATGATGATAACCCATTTGTCTGAACAAGTGCCTTCTGTTGGTATGAGATCATTAAGCTTAACAGTATCGATATGTTCCCAATCATGTAACTAGTAGAACTGAAGAATATCCTGCCACCAAGAAACATGCTGGAGGTTCCCACCTGAGAGGTTCTTCAGGAAAGCTCCAATCCTAATAAGCCAGTCTCAGTGCTTACAACCACCCAAGGTGCTGTAAAGAGGGCTGGAGGGAAGGCTGTGAAACCCACAATTAATGAAACAGAAACTGAACAAGGAACTCTACACTCAGATCTTGCCAGATTAAGCCTCAAAGTCAAAGTCCAATCACATATATTTGAAGAATTAAAAAGCAAAAATAAACCTCAGAGAAAAACAGCTGAAACTGCCAAATAAGAACCCTGAACAAGCTTCCTCATACTCGGTTCCCATACCAAATTGCCAATTTTCCCCAGAATTTTTTTCAAAGCCAAGATTGGTGAGGGTAAGCCAACCTTTTAACATAGGCACGTTTTACCTGGTTTTGGCTGACATTGTTGCAATAACATACAGATAGTATCTGGCAAACTGGCAACACATGTTTAAAAATCAGCTTGCCAAAGAACAGTCTGGAAACTTGTTAAATACTTCATTATATAATTGAGAGGGGACAGTCTGGGGGTGTAACTGTCTCTGCCTGCATGAATAAGGGAATTAGACATTGACAGAAATGGACCAGGTAGGAAAATTAAATGGCAATGCAATTTAATATTTTTTTTCTTATATGTTGCAACAATGTAAAAATCCTTTTGGTATTAGGGTTTTTTCCTTGTTCTTGAACTTTCTGCCTTCCAACTTCCTAGAACAGAAAGGAGGAGATGATGTGAAAATGGATCTGTCATCTTCTGAAGATCCTACTTCCCCATAACTGGCTCTGTGTCTATTGATGATGCAAATACACTCTGAACTTCAGTTTTTACATCTTGAAAAATCTCAAAGAGATTAGATGAGGTGATCCAAATCCTTTCTTTTTGTAAATTTCTCCCAGCGCTGTCTTTAAGAACAATGATGGAGAAGCAGGGAAGTTCTCAGACAGAAACCAAGGTCTCATCCTAAATTCTCCTTTCTCAAGTTACAACTTCCTCCACTTCTTTGTTATTTGATTCAGGAACAGAGAGTCTAACTTGTGATTTCAGGATCAGCTAAGAATTTTTGAAGAAGCTTGGGGTAAAAAGAGGCTATCTGCACTGAGAATGACCTCACCTTAGGAAACGGTGATTAAAGAGATCACTCTCTTGTGTATATGTACACATATACAATGGAATACTACTCAGCCATTAAAAAGAATACATTTGAATCAGTTCTAATGAGGTGGATGAAACTGGAGCCTATTATACAGAGTGAAGTAAGCCAGAAAGAAAAACCAATACAGTATACTAACATATATATAGAATTTAGGAAGATGGTAACAATAACCCTGTATGCAAGACAGCAAAAGAGACACGGATGTATAGAATGGTCTTTTGGACTCTGTGGGAGAAGGCAAGGGCAGGAAGATCTGAGAGAATAGCATTGAAACATGTATATTATCATATATAAAACAGATCACCAGTTCAGGTTCATTGCATGAGACAGAGTGCTCAGGGCTGGTGCACTGGGATGACCCAGAGGGATGGGATGGGAAGGGAGGTGGGAGGGGGGTTCAGGATGGGGGACACACGTACACCCGTGGTGGATTCATGTCAATGTATGGCAAAAACCACTACAATATTGTAAAGTAATTAGCCTCCAA
The DNA here is from genome assembly GCA_006410935.1 of Redunca redunca. Classification (NCBI taxonomy): domain Eukaryota; kingdom Metazoa; phylum Chordata; class Mammalia; order Artiodactyla; family Bovidae; genus Redunca; species Redunca redunca. The sequence goes on along the minus strand of SJYQ01002401.1, from coordinate 149,610 downwards.
CTAAAGTAAGTAAATTAAAAAAAAAAAAAAAAAAGACAGAGATCACTCTCACTTGAGCACTTTAGTAAATTCTTTAAAATTTTTTTCCCTAAAAATATCTTGTTGGTTTACTGGTAAAACAAGAAGAGGTACTAAAGTCTGCAGAGAAAAAAACAAGAGGGAAAAGGTGTCAGGGAACTTAGTCTTATGGTTGAGGTTTAGTTTTGAATCTACCCGATGGCTTTCGGAGAATAGGCTTGCAGCCTGGAGATATCCCAGGAGTTAATAACTTATCTTTTTAATTTCATCTCTGCCAGCAAAATGAGGAGGTTCGTTTCAGACTGGGAGCCTAGGGATAGCGGTTATTCGACCTGAGATGGATGATACCAGTAAGGAATGAGCCTGATGATTGGTTTGTCCAATATGTATGTTAGTTAAGTTTTGTATCCATAGTTTTCTCCACGTATATACTGTACATTTTCCTTAAGACTCTAGGTCTCTTATAGACTGCTAATATGAATGGCATCCATCTAGATGGTAATTTCTTTGTTCTCAGCTCTTTTTCCCCTCTGCCACTGGAATGGCTAACAGAGGCCAATGAAGCAAGAAGAAAATAGCAACAAAGAAAATTCCATATGATCATTTCCATCTTTTATATTCTTCATAACTTACTATTTCCTCCTAAATTTTGTATCCCATTTTTCATTCTTGATACCATGTATTTGTTTTTTCTCTCTTTTCATTAATGAGCCCTTAAAATTTATGAGTGTGATACAATTAAAAATTAATGGAAAGAGTTTTTTTCATACTCAAAAAATTAGGAAGTTATTCTTTTGTTTTGGGGGTTTTGTTTGCTTGTTTTTGGCTGCATTGTATAGATTGTGGAATCTTAGTTCCCTGACTGAGGATTGAATGGGGGCCCTTGGCAGTGGAGTCCTAACCACTGGACCACCAGGGAATTCCTGAAAGTTATTCTTTTACATTCTCATTGATTTTCTTGCCAACCAGTATATATAATGTTACTCAGTGACTGTATGTCCATGATCTTAAATCTAATTCATAGAAGGAAAGGAAAAGAGAAGAGCTCTTGAATTTCCACAAAATTCTTTCAGGAGCTGGCTGGAATGGTGAATGGAATGGAGTAAAAATGGATAAGTAAATATGTGAATGTGGTTTAAGCTAACATAGCTTTGGGTCCCAAATTCTCGTTTATGGACAAGAAGCCACCTGTAGTGAAATTCCGTCAGCACCATCGCCAAGTAAGAATAAGGATATTATGATGAGTTTTTAATAAATGTAAATGTATTTGAGTTAAAGAACGGTGCTTTTAAAGTATCTTTGTATTTAAAAAAAAATCCTTTTTTATGAACTAATGATAATAAATGATAGTTTTTTTTTTCTTTCATGTCATTTTGGAAATAAAAGTCGAATAACCCAGTGTCAGATCATTTAAAAATGACTTAAAGTTTTAGACGATTTTTTGAAATTTCACTCAGGAATAATCCAGAATCTGGAAACCACTGCCACAGCTACAGGTTGGGGGAGTTACATGGGTTTATGTAGCGTGTGTTCATCTATGGTAGAGGTAAGGGGTGTTGTATCACACACTTCTGTGGCTGCTGTAACAAATGACCATGAAGTTGGTGGCTCAAAGCAGAAGTGTATTCTTTTGTAGTTCTGGAGGCTAGAAGTCTGAGATGGACGTGGCAAAGGGCCATGCTCCCTCCAGAGGCCCTGGAGGGGGACCCTTGCTTGCCTCTCCCAGTGATGCCATGCAGGGCTCTGTGGGGATCCTGGCCACAGAAACTTTCTGTGTCCCCATTTCTTTGATTATGGGAAACAGCCTTCGTCATCCTCCATGACTTTCCCTGAGTTCCAATGGGCAGATTCAAGGAGTTGTTAATTAGGGAAGGAAGGGGACGGGAGACTAAGGAGAAGCAACCAGTCAGGAGCAGCCTTGGGGCAACGTTCTGTTTCCCCGACAAAGGATACACACAACAATATCTTTGAGTTATTTTGCAAATATTGAAAGCCCCTCCAGGTGGGAGACGTTAACGATTAACAGTGGTATGCTGCCCACAAGCCTGTAGACCCTAGACCAGGTGCATCTGAAGTCTGATGATGTTGATCTCTGCTTGCCTCATCACCAACCCATGAGAAGAACGTCGACGGAATGATCAGTCCCTCTTTGAACAATTACTATAAAACTTCTCACTACGCTCCCCAGGAATTTTGAGGGCATGGGCCCTCTGTGTCCCCCTTTACCTGAGAAAGCAATAAAACTATCTTTCTCTTCTTCACCCAAAGCTCTGTCTCCTAGATTTGATTCAGCACCTGTGTACAGAGACGCTGAGCTTTAAGCATCACCAGCTTCTGGGGGTCACCCAATGCTAGGCTTTCTCTGTGTTCTTCATCCTCTACCTCCATCTTTACACTATTGCCTCTTCTGTGTGTCTCTTTGGGTCCAATCTCCCTCTACTTTTTAAAAATCTTTTAAGTTTCCAGATGGGCCATGTGGCAGGTAGAATCTTTTATTCCTGGACCAGGGATTGAACCCACACTCGTTGCATTGGAAGCGCCAAATCTTAACCTCTAGACCATCAGGGAAGTCCTAACTCTCCCTTTTTCTTAATGGCTAATCTCCACTCTCTCATAAGGATACTTTCCATGATTTCCCTTGTCTTAAGATTACAGTCAACAAAAACAAGACCAAGGGCTGACTGTGGCTCAGATCATGAACTCCTTATTGCCAAATTCAGACTGAAATTGAAGAAAGTAGGGAAAACCACTAGACCATTCAGGTATGACCTAAATCAAACCCCTTATGATTATACAGTGGAAGTGAGAAATAGATTTAAGGGACTAGATCTGATAAATAGAGTGCCTGATTAACTATGGACAGAGTCTCATGACATTGTACAGGAAACAGGGATCAAGATCATCCCCATGGAAAAAAAATGCAAAAAAGAAAAATGGCTGTCTGAGGAGGCCTTACAAATAGCTGTGAAAAGAAGAGAAGCAAAAAGCAAAGGAGAAAAGGAAAGATATAAACATCTGAATGCAGAGTTCCAAAGAATAGCAAGGAGAGATAAGAAAGCCTTCCTCAGCGATCAATGCAAAGAAATAGAGGAAAACAACAGAATGGGAAAGACTAGAGATCTCTTCAAGAAAATTAAAGATACCAAGGGAACATTTCATGCAAAGATGGGCTCAATAAAAGACAGAAATGGTACGGACCTAACAGAAGCAGAAGATATTAAGAAGAGGTGGCAAGAATACACAGAAGAACTATACAAAAAAGATCTTCATGACCCAGATAATCACAATGGTGTGATACTTACCTAGAGCCAGACATCCTGGAATGTGAAGTCAAGTGGGCCTTAGAAAGCATCACTACAAACAAAGCTAGTGGAGATGACGGAATTCCAGTTGAGCTATTTCAAATCCTGAAAGATGATGCTGTGAAAGTGCTGCACTCAATATGCCAGCAAATTTGGAAAACTCAGCAGAGGCCACAGGACTGGAAAAGGTCAGTTTTCATTCCGATCCCAAAGAAAAGCAATGCCAAATAATGCTCAAACTACTGCACAGTTGCCCTCATCTCACACGCTAGTAAAGTAATGCTCAAAATTCTCCAAGCCAGGCTTCACCAATACATGAACCGTGAACTCCCTGACGTTCAAGCTGGTTTTAGAAAAGGCAGAGGGACCAGAGATCAAATTGCCAACATCCACTGGATCATCGAAAAAGCAAGAGATTTCCAGAAAAACATCTATTTCTGCTTTATTGACTATGCCAAAGTCTTTGACAGTGTGGATCGCAATAAACTGTGGAAAATTCTGAAAGAGATGGGAATACCAGACCATCTGACTTGCCTCTTGAGAAACCTATATGCAGGTCAGGAAGCAACAGTTAGAACTGGACATGGAACAAGAGACTGGTTCCAAATAGGAAAAGGAGGATGTCAAGGCTGTATATTGTCACCCTGCTTATTTAACTTCTATGCAGAGTACATCATGAGAAACGCTGGGCTGGAAGAAGCACAAGCTGGAATCAAGATTGCTGGGAGAAATATCAATCACCTCAGATATGCAGATGGCACCACCCTTATGGCAGAAAGTGAAGAGGAACTAAAAAGCCTCTTGATGAAAGTGAAAGAGCAGAGCGAAAAAGTTGACTTAAAGCTCAACATTCAGAAAACAAAGATCATGGCATCTGGTCCCATCACTTCATGGGAAATAGAGGGGGAAACGTGGAAACAATGTCAGACTTTATTTTTCTTTGGCTCCAAATCACTGCAGATGGTGACTGCAGCCATGAAATTAAAAGATGCTTACTCCTTGGAAGGAAAGTTATGACCAACATATCAGCATATTAAAAAGCAGAGATATTACTTTGCCAACAAAGGTCTGTCTAGTCAAGGCTATGGTTTTTCCAGTGGTCATGTATAGATGTGAGAGTTGGACTGTGAAGAAAGCTGAGTGCCAAAGAATTGATGCTTTTGAACAGTGGTGTTGGAGAAGACTCTTGAGAGTCTCTTGGACTGCAAGGAGATCCAACCAGTCCATTCTGAAGATCAGCCCTGGGATTTCTTTGGAAGGAATGATGCTAAAGCTGAAACTCCAGTACTCTGGCCACCTCATGTGAAGAGTTGACTCAGTGGAAAAGACTCTGATGCTGGGAGGGACTGGAGGCAGGAGGAGAAGGGGACGACACAGGATGAGATGGCTGGATGGCATCACTGTCGATGGACGAGAGTCTGAGTGAACTCTGGGAGTTGGTGATGGACAGGGAGGCCTGGCGTGGTGCGATTCATGGGGTCGCAAAGAGTCGGACATGACTGAGCAACTGAACTGAACTGAGGAGGTTTAAAAGTTATTACATCTGTTTTCTATTTGTTAGTTATTATTCTTACATTTTTAGCATGCCCATTTCAACACATATTAATCTATATTGTTTTATCTCTTTCTTTACTAAAAGTCCAAAATCTTAGCACACCATTATTTTCCCTTTCTCTTCCATTACTTTTATGCCACATCACTCAAGAATTTAGTTTTAGATTTGTGAACTTTATTATTTACTACATATTTCAATGTATCTATCTTTTCCTGGGTTCTTTGCTTACTATTATTTAGCTTATATTATATGTGGGTTCCTCCTTGTGTTGAATTTCATTCCATTGTAAATAATCCTTGCAACTCTAGAACAGGTTTATGTCTGAGGGCTTCCATGTCTACAAGCTTTAAGAAAACTATTCTCCAGCTCTGATGATTCATAAAGATACATCTTGGCAATTTATATTTCTCTTACATGGTACTAGTGACCCATCGTATGTAAAAATCTGTGTCTTTCTTCAGTTAAGATAAATTTTCGTTTATTTTCCTTCATATTTTCTTCCATTCAGTCTTCTCTGTTTCTGAAATTCCTATTAGAACCCACAATAGAACTCTTTAAATGTTTCAACTTTTTTCTTTAACTCTTTTGACTCTTAACTTTCAACGTTTTGAACCCTTTTAACCCAACTTTAACCTTTTTCCTCAGTCTGACCTTTTATGGAAAACCTTTGCTAGCCTCCATTTTAGATCATTAATTTGTCCATTACTGTGATCACTTGTCCATTCACTCCTTCCATTATATCTCCTGTCTTTATAATTTTATAACCTCAAGAATCACTTGCTTTTTGGCTGTTTTTCCTAACATGTGCTAGTTACACTGTGCAAGATCATCTCTCTGATGATATTAATTGTAATGCTTCTAAGTTCATTTCTTTTTCACAAACCTTGAATCAAGGTTCTGTCTCTTCTTTTTGTATTTTAATGGTTTTCTCCTGAACTTCCGGTGTTCTGACTCCCTCTAATTACACCTAAGGAGGAAGAAATAGATGAACCAGTGCCCCATGAATAGCTGGTTTGGATTTGCTCTTCCCCAGAGGACAGAGTAGCTATAACTGACCGGAAAGTAGTTCTTTAATTACCCTGATCGTCACCAAAAGACCCTCTGCTCCAGTTGTTGACAGTGAGCTTGGCTTTCTCTATGTCTGCTCTTATCTTCCTGAGCAGTTTTTTTTTTTTTTNCTTCCTGAGCTTTTTTTTTTTTTTTTCCCTGTGCATAAGCTGGGCTGTAGTTTCATTAATTCTTGACAATTTAATCCATGTGCTTTCTATCTTTGAGAAATTCCTCACAATTTCAGGACCCCTTCGTGTTACTCTCTCGTCTCCCAGTGCTGTCATGAATTTAGTCTTTAAAAGATTTATGTTTCCTGTCTTAAAAGGATTTAAGACACCCACTCTACCATATCTGCAAGATGCAGATAAAAAACATTATATGGCATAAACTCTTTTATTCTTCAGTTTTAAGAAATGTTACTTTCCATCAAAGAATTTTATAACTAATTAAATTATACTATCCAGAAGTCAAAGCTTTAACAATTGAACCACGTTGTTGTAAATTGCACTGAAACACATTCCTTTCTCTGGATTGGTAATTGAGGGAACTTCCACGGAACCAACCACGTGTTTACAGGGATGGCTGTGGAGCATGTCCTGCGTCCTGGGTGGCTCTTTTCTGGCCTCCTGTTGTTTTCGTTGCTTGGTCCCTTTGGCCACATCAAGCGGTGTTCCGCTCTTAGCTTATGACTGCTAGCACATGTGCTCTTCTTCCAACTTCCTTCTCTGTTTTCCACGGTATGGAAAACTGTATGCAAAGCGTCTTACAAAGCACATGCTGTAGATAATGGACTTTAGGACTAGGTGCTAGAGAAACGGTGGCTTCTTGTAAACCATTTCAGAGATGCAGAAACGTTTTGCTTGTTTCTAGACCCAGGATTTTTCTCCAACTAAATTGTTCACTAGAAGTATGACTGACAGATATTTCTTGTCACTAAATAGCCTTGTCACTAAACAAAAAGATCACCATACATATGTGAACATGTTAGCCTCTCAGTCATGTTCAATTCTTTGCGATCCCATGGACTTAGCCCAACAGGCTCCTCTGTCCATGGAGTTCTCCAGGCAGGAATATTGGAGTGGGTTGCTAGGTCCTTCTCCAGGGGATCTTCCTGAACTGGGGATCGAACCGAGGTCTCCTTCACTGCAGGCAGATTCTTTACCAACTGGGCCACTAGGGAAGCCTCGAGTGGCTCAGTTGCAATTAGTGGCCATTTACAATTCCGAAAAGACTTAAAACAAAAGGGCTCATGGGATGAGCCAGTGGCGGGAGGCAGCAGTTGGGCTTGAAACCATAACTGATATTCATCCACTCCTTTTTCTCACACCCATATGTTGGATTCTTCTCACCCTCCAGACTTTCCTACTGGTCTAAGGTGACTTGTCCAATGGGACCCAGACCTGATCCCTGAGGAGTCTGGACTCTGGTCACCTTGTCAGGCTCTTATTGCCATGGTTATCAGAAGACATGGAAACCGCAGGAAGTACTGCAGTGTGTCTCTCGAGCTCCAGACACACTCTCCCCTGTCTGTGTGTCAGCATTTCTAGTTTCCATGATAACCATGGCCATCGCTCACACTAGAGAGTGAATGTTTCCTTTGCTGCTGTGAGCGCAGAGGTCCAAATTAACCAGGCCGCAGTGCATCCTGGAGCTCAGTAAGACCCTTATTGCCTGGTGGAAACATTCCAATTTCTAACACAACAGACCTTAAAGATGTGGGGGCTGATGCACAAGTCTGAGAATAGTGATAGGACCCCACAATACTTCTACTCCTTGATTTCTGGACTGCGGATTCTTGCTGTTGGGGACACGGCATCTTATGATTGTTGCTGGGTCAAGGTATACCATGTCTTGGAGGAGGGTGCTCCTACCCCATCTGAGGTCATCCCAGCTGGTCCTTTAGCTGAGCCTTTTGGAGGTCATTCCCATATTCCATCAGGTGGACAACTTCTGGGGTAACAGAGTTCTTGATAGTACCAGTGGATTCCATGATGATGTGCCCATTGTCAAACTTCCTTCTAAGTAAAGTGGATCCTTGGGTACCAGGTGGTATTACTTGAGATTCCCACATTGGGGAATGACCCTACAATCCTCAATTAATGGTACTGGAAGAAGTAGGGCAGGCCGTGAAGCCTAGCCCATGCCTGGGATAGAGCTCAGCATTAAGGACAAAATACCGCCCTCTTCACTAACGGTGTAAGTAAATTTAGCACCTGCATTAGTCTCCTTGGGGGACAGTGCCAGACTGTACTATGAGTGCCTGACATTAAGCTTTCAATTGCTGAGGCACCTATTCAAAGACATCCATCTCAATTATGGGCATTGCCAGCTACACAGCTAGATAAAAAGCTAGGTGGCCTCATCTTAAAGTTCCCCTTTCGAAAAGCCCTAAATAACTGACCACTTGACCAATACCACCTCGCTTCCTGGGCTTTAATTCCCACTCTTAAATTCATCAACAAATGGTGAGCCTATGGCATATATAGGCATAGGCATCTCAACCTCAGCCCTAATAAAGGCAGAAGGCAAGGTAAGGGTGCTCTCTCTCCCTCCAAACTCACCATGTGGTACTGACTGTGCCGTGTACCCTTGTAACTGTGAGCAATAAATCTTGATCCTTCAAGTTCCCTGATAATTGTTGCTGAGACTCGTCCTGCAATTATACTAAAAACCACACCACAAGGGCAGGTCCAACCACAATATTGACTCTGAAAGGAGAAATGTCCATGGTGGGGGGAGGGGCGGGGATGGAGGCCGGTGAATACTTCAGGCATTGCTAGCTGATAGCATCACTATCAATAGGCTGGAGCTGTTGCAGTCACAAACCTAGGGCTCAATTGGGCCGAATAAGGACAAGGTCTTTAGTGACATTAGAAGCAAAACTCTAACACTGACCTGGAGGGTACAGAAGCCAGAGTACAGAGTACAAGAGTGGTCAGGTGAAGGTGACAGAGGGCAGACAGTTCTGCATGATGGTGAAAGGAATGGGAGAGGTACTGAGAGTGTCTCATGAGGAGAGTGATGTGATTGAATTTTTTTTAGACAAGTGTGCCCAGAACATATCTAAGTATTGATGAAAGTAGTTTAGAGCCTTGAGGGAAACTGAGCATTCAAGAGAAGAGGAAGGTTGATGGAAAGATATCACTGAGGAAGATCTAGAGTGCGGGGGAAGGACTCAACTTGGATGGAAGAGAAATCTAGGTTGCAGGTGATAGAGGCACTAAGTGTGTGTGGGTATAGAGTGAACTTGTAAGGATGGACTGAGACAGTTAGGGAAACAGCCTTAATTGAGCCTGTAGGATGTGAGGATTCAGGCCTCAATAGGAATCATGAAGTAAAGATGCTCTTGAAGATTCCTTTAAATTCATGAATACAAGAGCAATAGGTGTCTTGATAGCTCAGTAGTAGATTTCTTTTTCACCTTAGCAGAAGTCAGTTAATTATAATAATAGGTACCATTTACTGTGCTTACCGTGTGCCAAGCCCTGTACTCTGCATTTTGTATTTTTATTCCTTTCATCCTCACCATAACTCTAGGAAGTAAGCTTGTAGACGTTATTATCATCATTGACAGACAAGAAAAGGAAGGTGGTATGTGTCTCAGAAAGCCGTTGTCACCCCACCACACCAAGCCCAGGGACCGTCTCTCACTTGGAATGTTCTCTGTCCCCTTGGATTCGTTCTTCACTCCCTGAATCCTATTCTGCACACAAAGAAAGATTATATAATTTATCTCCCACCCTGTGAAACCCTCTAGAAAGCTACCGCTGATGACTGAATGAAACTGAATTTCCAGCAAGACCCTACTTGACCTGGCCTGCTTGTTGCTTTGCTTTCGTCTGATTTCCTGCTGCTCAGCTCAACATGCTCCAGTGTCCAGGCCCCTGGGGTTCCTCAGACTCCTTGAGTTTATTCTTGCTTTGTGGAATTTGCACATGTTTTCTCTGCCTGAGATATTCTTTCCCTAGGTTTTTGCAAAGCTGGCTCTCTCTTGTCGTTCCATTCCAGCTCAAATGGCATCTCTTTGAAGAGGCTTGCCCTGCTTGGGAAGAAAGAAACCAAGGATAATTCCCAGTCAGCAACCTAAGCTGTCTCCCTAACATTGCTCTGTTTTAATTTTATTAAAGCTGTCACTCACAGCTATTTTTTGTCATTTATTAACTGCCTTTCTCTTACTAGAGTTAAAGCTCTGTAAGAACAAAAGCAAAAAAGTAAGACTTTCTTACTTTCTGCTATATAATGTCGGGCCTCCCTGGTGAGTCAGATGGTAAAGAATCTGCCTGCAATGAGGGAGACCTGGGTTTGATCCCTGGATTGGGAAGATCCCCTGTAGGAGGGCATGGCGACCCACTGCAGTATTGGAGACGGAAGAATCTCTTGCCCGGAGAATCGCCATGTTCAGAGGAGCCTGGCGGTCTACCGTTCATGGAGTTGTAAAGAGTCAGACTCGACTGAGCAACTGAGCACAGCACCCAGCCCAGCTATACAGTTGTCATTTAGAAGCTGGCCTGACGTATAACAGGACTGGGTAACTGTTGCTGAATGAATGAGGGAATGAACTCAATGAATGAATGAATCAATTTGCATATTCTGTGTATCTTTTGATGTCAGCACACCTTTCATAAATGACAAAACTAAACCCCCCTCCCTTTTTGAAAATATTTTTTTTTATGAAAACCACTTTTAAAGTCTATATTGAATTTACTTTCACTTTTCCTTTCATGCATTGGAGAAGGAAATGGCAACCCACTCCAGTGTTCTTGCCTGGAGAATCCCAGGGACCGGGGAGCTTCATGGGCTGCCGTCTATGGGGTCGCACAGAGTTGGACATGACTGAAGTAACTTAGCTTAGCATATTGAATTTGCTACAATATTGCTTCTATTCCATAATTTGGCCTTTAGACCATGAGGCATGTAGGATCCTAACTCCCTGACTAGGGATTGAACCTGCACGCCCTGCATTGGAAAGCAATGTCTTAACCACTGGACCACCAGAGAAATCCACTAGCGCCCTTTTTCACTCCATGACTTAAGTGTCATGTGACCTAGTCAGGGCAAGTTTCCACCTCCATTATATTAGGAAGATTTGCAGAGTCCATCGATTGCCTACCAGTCACTCTAAGACTCATTTACAGCAGATATTACCCTTGGAACAAGCCGCCTTCCCGGGCGGTATTTTGTCAAGGTCTGCTGGGAGTCAAAGCAATGGAATGGCAGCACGTGGAGAATACCTCTGTCATGCCCTGAGAGACTGATGTCATCACTTCCATGCCACAGGCTTTCACTAGCCACACAGCTGGTTCCAGCTCCTGTGTGTCTCTCTTTCACAGGCATGAACTTTACTGTAAGAAAGTAAAGATTTTTGCTGAGTGGAAAATAAAAGAAATTCTTTGAAAAAGAATAGTACGCAGGAGACGTAATGGAGGCCAAGGGAATTAGAAATGGTCCAAGTCGCCCTTTTGATTTCTTGATATATTTCTCATCTGATGAAGCCAAGTGATTGATAACTGTTGAGCACTTCTTGATGATCTGAGATGGATGTCATATACGCTTAGAATTTTAAAAGAACAGTTAACAATGATTATTTCCTCATATTAGTGGGCCCAAGGATTTTTCTAAAGTGAATGGATGCCCTTTAGCAGCTGTTGTTTTGGAGGGGGAAAACATCTGTTCTGATTCTTCAGCTGGAAAAGTTCAACACCACCTTCTTTTCCTCTTTAAATTAGTATCTACAAGGAAGGAATAGGAATATTTAAAAAACAAAGAAACAAACAAAGAGACATGCCCCTTCTCTCAGTGTATCATCGAGGTTTAATCAAGAAAACAATGGACAACCAAGGGAACTCAATGGAAAAAATTTAATACAGGGAACTAGTTAAGAAGGTGCTGGAAGAGCAGAAAGGGCCGACGGGACAGTAAAGGAACACAGAAATAGAAACAGCTGTTGGCTACCACCACAAAGGAAGAAGAGTGTCATGGATTCAACTCTGTTTCCCCAAAATGATATGTGAAGTCCTAACCTGCAGAACTTTCAGTTCAGTTCAGTCGCTCAGTCATGTCCGACTCTTTGCGACCCCATGAATCGCAGCACGCCAGGCCTCCCTGTCTATCACCATCTCCCAGAGTTCACTCAAACTCACATCCATCGAGTCGGTGATGCCACCCAGCCATCTCATCCTCTGTCGTCCCCCTTTCCTCCTGCCCCCAGTCCCTCCCAGCATCAGAGTCTTTTCCAATGAGTCAACTCTTTGCATGAGGGGGACAAAGTACTGGAGTTTCAGCTTTAGCATCATTCCTTCCAAAGAAATCCCAGGGCTGATCTCCTTTAGAATGGACTGGTTGGATCTCCTTGCAGTCCAAGGGACTCTCAAGAGTCTTCTCCAACACCACAGTTCAAAAGCATCAATTCTTTGACTCTCAGCCTTCTTCACAGTCCAACTCTCACATCCATACATGACCACTGGAAAAACCATAGCCTTGACTAGACAGACCTTTGTCGGCAAAGTAATGTCTCTGCTTTTGAATATGCTATCTAGGTTGGTCATAACTTTTCTTCCAAGGAGTAAGTGTCTTTTAATTTCATGGCTGCAATCACCATCTGTAGTGATTTTGGAGCCCCCCAAAAATAAAGTCTGACACTGTTTCCCCATCTATTTCCCATGAAGTGATGGGACCAGACGCCATCATCTTTAGAAAGGAATTATACCTACATGTAGGGTTATTGAAGATATGACTAGTTAAGATGAAGTCATCTTGGAGGAGAGATCTGGAGTTCTTATAAGATGGGGAGAGACCCAGAGACACACCCAGAAGGAAGGAGCCATATGATGGCAGCAACAGAAACTGGAATGATGCAAATAAAGGAGGGCGCAGGATTATGCCTAGTCCCAGAGGCTAGGAGAAGGTGAGAAGGATTCCACCCAGAGTCTCAGGGAGAGAGTGTCTCTAATAGCCAACACCTCGATCTCAAGTGTCCAACCTTCAGAACTGTGAAAGAACAAGATTTTATAGTTTTAAGTCACTCAGTTTATGGTTCTTCCCTAACAAAGTTAAAGGAACTGATATAAGGGTGCTCCAGGGGTATGCAGGTGCTCAACCTTGTATGCAGGGGACGCATGTTTGATCCCGGGTCTGGGAAGCTTCCACACGCTGCAGGGCAACTAATCCCACATGCCACAGCTACCGAGCCTGCACCGACAGCCTGTGAGCTGCAGCAAGAGAAACTTCTGCAATGAGAAGTCCACACTCTGCAAATAGAGAGTAGCTCAAGCTCTCCACAACTAGAGAAAGCCCATGCAGTGACAGAGACCCCACACAGCCAAAAATAAACAGATCAATAAAAATTTAAAAACAAACAAAAATAAATCAGTATAGAGATCAAATGTAAGAAATCACACCACTGACAAACCAATATGGCCTTAGCAACTATTAAGGCTCAGGAGGAAGCCTTTGACATGCATGGAATCTTAGTGAGTTCACAGTCGCCACATCTAATGGGTTTTGGCCTTCCTGACTGAAGGGCAGATTAGAGGTTATTATAAATAGAATTCTCTGTTGTGAATGCTTGAGATGCTTGAACAAATTCAGCTGTGCCCTATTCAAACCACAACAAACAAAACGTGAAACACGGAAACTTGCAAAGAGGCCTTGAAAGACCCTACAGGCTTGCATGGAAATGATGCCAATCGCAGCTCCAAACAGCCCAGCTCTGCACAGGGCACAGCAGGACACATAGTTGGCCTCTGTGCATGAGAAAAATTGCTCTATGTCTACACTGCTTAGTTGTAAACTAAGTGAAGTCAGTGAAGTCACTCAGTTGTGTCCGACTCTTTGTCACCCCATGGACTGTAGCCTACCAGGCTCCTCTAGTCCACGTGATTTTCCAGGCAATAGTACTGGACTGGATTGCCATTTCCTTCTCCAGGGGATCTTCCCGACCCATGGATCGAACCCATGTCTCATGCATTGTAGACAGACACTTTACCATCTGAGCCACCAGGGAAGTCCTGTAAACTAAGAGAAGGGAGAAAAAGACAATCTGAACTGGTCGTGGCCCTCAGGAACAGAGTGTCAAGAATAGAGTCTTGAACAGAACTTTCAAAAAGATTGGGAATCCAAGAGGAGTAGAATAAATAAATGTGGGTGGCAAATACAACAAATGTAAGCCAAGAGAGCAGACTTGATTTGTAGGTATAATAAGGAAGATGTGTATTTCTCCCTGGATGTCTGTAATTGTTTCCCCTGGAGAGTGCTATGGACACTTGCTTACACACCCCTGTAAGCTACATAGCAGGCAGTATATTTTAGTGGTCAGATCAGCATAAAATAGGTAAGTGTTTTCCCCAAAACAACCCAACAACTTAGCCACAGAGCTAAGACGAGCCTTCTCGGGATTTTGATCATTTGTTTGAGCCACGCTGCAGCTCTTGGGGGGCCCAGAGCACATTATCAGCCTCATGAGGGATGCTGCTAAAACGCAGAGACTATGTATGTGCAGTCCCTGTTCCTTAGGGTCCCTGTACAACTATTGTACATTTTTATTGCTGAGAGATGGAAAGGGAAGAATTGACACACGTGAAAAATCAAGTTGTCAGAGCACTGCCTAGGTACTTAAAAACATATATATATTCCTAGCGTTTAATATCTAAATGCCTTACTGCATTTGTCTCTTGAGAAAACATTTGAGTATAAAAGCCACATAAAAGATATTCTGGAGATCCTTATATAAAATAAGAAGCTACCATCTCTTAGAAAACACAGGCACTTCTATTGGGCGGCATGCTCCCCACTTAACTAGAGGGATAGTGAACTGATTTATGATTTCCAAAGGGTATGGAGCAGATGCATCCTACAGACAAACTCATAAAACCTGAAGACCAAATAGTGTCATGAAATAAAGGCAGTATTAACCTTTATTATTAACCTAATAACCAATATTAGATTTTAAGTGAAATAAAGTTGGAGCAACAGGGTGAAGTTATTCTGTGGACGGGTAGAAGATCCTATAAAAGTTTGTTGACTATTTAGAAGGGAGACCAGTGGAAAATGGTTACCTATTTTTTAGTACACCTGAGAGTTTTGTTAGAAAAGTCACTGGTAATTCATTGACATTCTCCCACGGTTGTGGCCATTGTGTTGTAGTCACTGCTGGGGAGTGGCCTGGAAACAGGACGTGAAACCAGATACCTGTTGTCAGATTCCATTTCTACTACATAATCCAACTAACCATCCCACTTCTGTATACATTTTTTCCGTTATTAACACAATAGGATGTCACTTTTCCCATCTCTACATTCTTGGAATGTTACTACTGTCATGCCCTTTGTAGATGGCAACCCACTCCAGTATTCTTGCCTGGAGAATCCCATGGATGGAGGAGCCTGGTGGGCTACAGTCCACGGGGTCGCAAAGAGTCGGACACGACTGAGCGACTTAACTTTTCCTGGTGGCTCAGTGATAAATAATCTGCCTGCCAGTGCAGGAGATCTGGGTTTGATCCTTAGTCCAGGAAGATCCCATATGCCATGGAATAACTAAGTCTGTCCTCTCTGTTTCTTAATGAGGAATCCCTAGATACATAATATGCTCCCATAAAGAAGAAAAAAAAAAAAAAACCTTTGCAGTTATGTGAAAACATAGGATTATGTAAACAAAAAATAAATCTTTTTGGAGTGTTTAAAATAGTTACTTAGCTATATAAAGGTAAATTATTTTAAGTGATTCTAAAGTAAAGTAATTTTGAGTGATATTCCCTAGCGAGATATATACTAATAGTGAAAAGAAACCCCAAAGAAATTGTTAACTGTATTGAGTACTTATTTTATTATTAGTAACATTGGCATTGTTGTTTTGAAACAGACACACATAAAATGAAATAAAAAAGTAATTATGTTAACATCACTAGGAACAAGATTTTCATCAAAAGTGATCAGAGTTACGAATATAAAAGCATGAAGTAATAACTCCTTAACTTCTATTTCATTATGCTATACCATTATGCTCATGGGGTAGTCTTTTTTCCTTTGAAAAATGCTTATTTTCTAGTTCTATTGAAAGAGCCAAATAAATACACCTAGGAGCAATGAGTAGGTATGATCTCTAAGTTTTCCTCTTGCAAATCTCATTGGAGAAACAGCTACTTCCCATCTGGTCCAGGAAATAGACAAGATGAGCCTGGAACAACTTATCTCTTCAGGAAATACAAGAGTCTAAAGCCACTGAGGTTGGGTCTGCAGGGCTTAAGATTCAACCTAACAAGATCCCCAGTCACCAAGGATGGGCCACTTTGTTTTTCAAAATGAATAGCACTTTAAAAAAAGGTAAACGTATCACACATCTTATTATTTATGAATTCAAAATGATACTGTAAAGAAAAACCACCATTGGTTGTTGCTGAGAGGTGCTAGGAAACTGACTCACTCTTTTAAAAGTTTAAGAGTCTAACATGTATCTTGCTTTTCCTGCATGGTCCTGATCTTTCAAGACAAGACTGGGACAGAAAAAGATCAGGATTGGGGCAGCATTTAGTAAGGTCTTTAGATAGTCTCCAGGAACCAAACAGATCTTTCGTCTTTCTCAAGGAAGACTCTGATCACGGCAGTTATTGTGAAAAGTAAAAAATGATGTATGTGGGGATGCTAAGTCACTCAATTATGTCCGACTCTTTAGGATCCTATGGACTGTAGCCCTCTAAGCTCCTCTGTTCATGAGATTCTTTGGGCAAGGATACTGGAGTGGGTTGCCATGCCCTCCTCCAAGGGATCTTCCTGACCCAGGTATCGAACCCCTGTCTCTTAAGTCTTCTATATCTGCAGGAGGGTTCTTTACCACTAGTTCCACCTGGGAAGCCCAGAAAACAATCTATGGTTCCACCCAATAAGCCTCAAACATATCTAGAAATTATAATCCTGGAGACCCCAGTTTGATTCCTGGGTCAGGAAGATCCGCTGGAGGAGGGATAGGCTACCCACCCCGGTATTCTTGGGCTTCCCTTGTGGCTCAGTTGATAAAGAATCCACCTACAATGCAGGAGACCTGGGTTCAATCCCTGGGTTGGAAAGATCTCCTGGAGAAGGGAATAGATACCCACTCCAGTATTCTGGCCTGGAGAATTCCATGGACTGTGTGGTCCATGAGGTTGCAAAGAGTCAAACATGACTGAGCAACTTTCACCAAGATGAGGGAGAGCCGTGCTTTCTCCAGAACTTCTAGTGTTTTTTTTTCAACATGCACTGATGTAGCCCAGAAATTCCACTCTGACAATGTTACATTCTCAGATAAATATTTTTTTTAGGTTTTGGTTTGGTGGTAAAGCTACGATCATGATCAAAGTCCCATAAAATGTCAGGATGAGAAAAGTGGCCCAAGCAAGCATCTGTTTCAAATCATTTTAGCATTGCAGAACTCTTTGAATACACGATGGACACTGTGGAAAATAAAAACATATAGAGAACAATTCACACACAATTTTAAGGAGTTTGAAGAATCCTTGCTATCCATGGATCTATTTGGGGGTCAGTGGATTCCTGACCAGGACTTTCAGGTCCAGGAGGTCATGTAAGCTGTGCTTTAACTAGCGAGGCCATCTGAGGATGAACAGCGTCTTTCATGCATCCCCTTCCAAGATACCCTGATCATGGACAAGATCACAGGAAGGGGTGTTCATATGGAGCAGTTCCAGGAGCTCAAAGATCCTCAGGAGAGAGTAATCATCTACCTCAGGTGGAGATGGTAGGGAAAGAATCAGAGTCACCTTCTTTCTCCCCGTACTAAAAACCGGAAGGTCCCCAGGGGCTTTAAGGAAGAAGGTGAAGCACAAGCGAGGTCCCAGGTACTAATGTGCTCACAGAGTTGCTGGGCATCAGCTGGGTATATAAAGAGAGCTCCCACCTGGCAGGGATTCACACTTTGGCTTTGTGTAAGTTCTCTTGCTTTCAATAGGACCTCTCTCCATCTGAGAATTTGCCCTGAGTGATGTTCTTGCCAGGACCCCATGGCACAGAGGCTGGAGTGTCCTAGGAAGTGCTGCTGATAAAATCCAAAGTGAAGCTGAAAGGGACTCCAGTGGTTCCCTGCTGGTGATCATGGACTGGACTTGGCAATGAGTAGGACGTCTTTGTACTCTTGGGGATGAACCAAAATACAAGACCAAGTAAAGGAGAGTGGAATGCAGAAGAAAAAAGGCTTTTTATCAAGATGTACAGGAAGGAACCATTAAGGGCTCCAAACCCCCTTTTTCAGAAGAGGAACAGGATTGTATTTCCTTCTCACCAAGCAATGTCAGAAAACCCGTGAGGTCATGCCAAAGAGAAGAAAGTGAACTCTTTCTAAGGATTACTTCTGAAAGCCTTTTGCAGTGCCAGTGAACTAAGACTGACCTTCGGTGGTTAAATCATTTCAAGCTTTATGACTTACCTTCCAGGTAAACCTGCTCACTACTTTCTCTGTGCATTTCCCAAGGAAGGAGCATCCTAGAAAGGTTCAAGCTATTTACAAATAGCGTGCACATTCTGTTGTTTCTCAATCCTTTAAGGAGAACACAGAACCACAGAACATGGGACCTAGATGTTCACAAAGCAACATGGATCTTACAGGTGTAAAATGCAGGATAGGATAACTTTTTTTAAAACCATTTATCATTTATTTATTATTATTATTTTTACTTTACAATATTGTATTGGTTTTGCCATATATCAACATGAATCCACCATGGGTGTACACACGTTCACCATCCTGAACCGCCCCCCCGCCACCTCCCTCCCTGTACCATCCCTCTGGATCATCCCAGTGCACCAGCCCCAAGCATCCTGTATCCTGCGTCGAACCTGGACTGGCGATTCATTTCTTATATGATAACTTTTTACTGAACTTTAAAGAGAGCTAGTTAATTTTTTGAAATAGTCACCTTTGATGAATGAGAAAATGGTAACTCAGGCCGAGATAGGATGGGGTTCTAAATTTAACTTCCTTGGACAATGAGAAGTTGTCTGTGGTGAAGATGCATTTGATGGCACAGTTTGGCCTCCGTGAGTAAAACTAATGTACAGGATTTTGGATCACTCTGATTTACTAGTGAAATGAATCTGGGCCATCTTTCTTATGCCCAATCCTTCAGTTAAATGCACATTGAAAATACCTTTTCTCCTGTTGGCCAGGGAATTTAGGAAGACATTGTCTGAGGAATTCATTCACAGCTTCACAGCCAGGAGAGGTAGCAGATAGAATAGGGGTGAAAGTGTAGGCTACAACAGGCAATGCTAGGGTTATGTTGAAACCAATGGAAAAAAATGGTTTTCTGTAGCAAAAATGAAACAGCATTTTATTTTACTGCTCTGTTGAGGCCCCTTCCTGAGAAAACAAGCCAGGTCTGTGATTCTGGAACTGGGTAGTTCCTGAGAAATGTGTTCACCTGGGGCCTGAAGGAGCAGGTGAAAAGCAGGGGGTGTTGCCAACTCACATGCTTTGTTGTTTGGAGCTGCCTGGGGAGCAATTACAAACATACACCTGCAGATTACAAGACGAGAACTCCCCCAGGTGATGTGTGGTGACACGCAGGACCTGCGTTCTCGAGAGTCCCCTTCCTAGGAATGCTTCCAGGTAGAACACTGCCTCCATGGGAGGCCCATGACCCCAGCTTAGAGAGCTGGCACAGAGAGTGTGTGTGATTCACCTTAAGGACTGGAGACATTTAGAGGCAAGAACAACGAGCATGAGTGTGAGAAAGATCCAGGTCATCCGCAAATCTGGATCCCATGCTTCCTACAAGTCCGAGAGCTTCTGACAGTTCAAAGCCTTCCTTTCAACAGCTCAGGATGGAAGGCATAGTATGTGTGGAACCACTGTGTTCTCAGGCAGAGAGAGGCAACAGAAAGTTCTGTGTGTCCCAGCAACACAGACTGTCTTCAGTTCATCCTCCAGATTTGTATAAAATGCGTACATTCAAGGGAGCAACTTTGAGTGTCCACCATGTCTGAGGCGATGTGCAAGGTGTAGGGGAATTGGTGGCCCATGCAGACAGCCTGAGTGGACAGCACGTGGATGTAGCTAACCTGCTTCTTCTCCCCTAGCCACGGCCCTTTATAGCCCTGCCATTCTGACCTTGGAGAAAACTAGTGCTCAAGAAGGAAGGTGGGGACCAAGGTCGCCCTCTGTCTGTCCCCAGGACAATTCCATGGAGAGCCATCTTGAGCCATCACTATGGGAAACCTCCACTCAGGAGGGCAAAGCACACTTGTCACAAACATTTTGATAATCGGCTTCAAAGAACCAATGACCTTAGGGGAACCCACACGATGAGAACCTTGCAGACTTGGGTGGACTTGATTCCCTGGCTGCCTTTCCACTCTGCTGCCTCGACGGTCACTGAATGCCTCCCCATCACCACCACTCTTGCTCCAGGGAGCTGTCTTCATATCCTCGACACCATTGCAGGGGGCCCTGTAACCATCTGACAGGACCTGTTTTTCCAGACTTCTAGTCAGAGTCGGTCAGCTGTGAACAGGGCTGGCTGAGCAGAAGAAAGGAGAGTGAAAAAAGTTACGGAACTGCTGATTTATTCAGAAGTCATCCAAGGTTCTATCTGGATTCTTAAGAGGATTTCAGTCACTACACACATTTATTTTAAGCACTTTTTTTCAAGTTTATTTTTGCAGATCAGCATATTATCTTAAGATCTCATTTTTACTCAGTGACAGAAAGTAGTAAATGGAAAAATAAAAAAAAAAAAAAAAAAAAAAATGACCATAAAATCAGAGAAAACAGAGGATGCCAAAATTCACCACATTCTCTTGCTGGTGTTTGTACAGTTCATATGATATCTTGACATCATTATAGAGTCTATAATTTCAAGAAATGCATGATACCCAGTCTATCGTTGCTGATTATTATTTTTATTCATTTTGTTTGAATTTTTTAAGACAATATATAATAGTAATATGAGGTAAATAGATAATCAATAAGAACCTACTGTATAGGACAGGAAACTCTACTCAATATTCTATCTTATCCTATATGGGGAAAGAATCTGAAAAAGAATGGATATATGTATGTGTATACTGAATCCCTGTGCTATACACCTGAAAGAAACACAATATTGTAAATCTACTTCAATATAAAGTAAAAATTAAATTAAAAAATAAGTACAGAAAGTTTTTTTTAAAAAGATGATGGGAGATAATCTAAAATCCCACCAACTGTGCTCTACAACTTCCAATCTTTGTCTTTCTTTCCACGTATTTAGACACAACCATAGGCTATGCTTGGTGCTTCCCTGGTGGCTCAGATAGTGAAAAATCCTCCTGCAATTAGTAGACACAAGTTCGATCCCTGGGTTGCAAAGATCCCTTGTAGAAGGGAATGCCTACCCACGCCAGTACTCTTGCCTAGAGAATCCCATGGACAGAGGAGCCTCGTGGGCTGCAGGCCATGGCGTCACAAAGAGTAGGACACAACTTGAGTGACTGACACACGCACACACAGGTTATGTAATCGTTTGACTTTGTAACCGTTTATTATTTCCTTAACATTGTAACAAATTATACCACGAAAAGTCCTGCATTGCCTCAACAGTTTAGTTCAGTTCAGTTACTCAGTCATGTCTGACTCTTTGCAACCCCATGAATCGCAGCACGCCAGGCCTCCCTGTCCATCACCAACTCCCGGAGTTCACCCAAACTCATGTGCATCGAGTTGGTGATGGCATCCAGCCATCTCATCCTCTGTCGTCCCCTTCTCCTCCTGCCCCCAATCTCTCCCAGTATCAGGGTCTTTTTCAATGAGTCAACTCTTCGCATGAGGTGGCCAAAGTATTGAAGTTTCAGCCTCAGCATCATTCCTTCCAACGAACACCCAGAACTGGTCTCCTTTAGGATGGACTGGTTGCATCTCCTTGCAGTCCAAGGGACTCTCAAGAGTCTTCTCCAACACCACAGTTCAAAAGCATCAATTCTTCAGTGCTCAGCTTTCTTCACAGTCCAATTCTCACATCCATACACAACCACTGGAAATCCATAGCCTTGACTAGACAGAGCTTTGTTGGCAAAGTAATATCTCTGCTTTTGAATATGCTATCTAGGTTGGTCATAACTTTCCTTCCAAGGAGATAGCACCTTTTAATTTCATGGGTGCAATTACCATCTCCAGTGATTTTTGGAGCCGAAAAAAATAAAGTCTGACACTGTTTCCACTGTTTCTCAATTTATTTCCCATGAAGTGATGGGACCAGATGCCATGATCTTCATTTTCTGAATGTTGAGCTTTAAGCCAACTTCTTCACTCTCCTCTTTCACTTTCATCAAGAGACTTTTTAGTTCCTCTTCACTTTCTGCCATAAGGGTGGTGTCATCTGCATATCTGAGGTTATTGATATTTCTCCTGGCAATCTTGATTCCAGCTTGTGCTTCTTCCAGCCCAGCATTTTTCATGATGTACTCTGTATAGAAGTTAAATAAGCAGGGTGACAATATACAGCCTTGACATCCTCCTTTTCCTATTTGGAACCAGTCTGTTGTTCCATGTCCAGTTTTATCTACTGATTCTTGACCTGCATACAGGTTTCTCAAGAGGCAGGTCAGGTGGTCTGGTATTCCCATCTCTTTCAGAATTTTCCACAGTTTATTGTGATCCACACAGTCAAAGGCTTTGGCATAGTCAATAAAGCAGACATAGATGTTTTTNAATAAAGCAGAAATTGATGTTTTTCTGGAACTCTCTTGCTTTTTCGATGATACAGCGGATGTTGGCAATTTGATCTCTGGTTCCTCTGCCTTTTCTAAAACCAGCTTGAACATCTGGAACTTCACGGTTCATGTATTGCTAAAGCCTGGCTTGGAGAATTTTGAGCATTACTGTCCTAGCATGTGAGATGAGTGCAATTGTATGGTAGTTTGAGCATTCTTTGGCATTGCCTTTCTTTGGGATTGGAATGAAAATTGACCTTTTCCAGTCCTGTGGCCACTGCTGACTTTTCCAAATTTGCTGGCATATTGAGTGCAGCACTTTTACAGCATCATCTTTCAGGATTTGAAATAGCTCGACTGGAATTCCATCACCTCCACTAGCTTCATTCGTAGTGATGCTTTCTAAGGCCCACTTGACTTCACATTCCCAGATGTCTGGCTCTAGATGAGTGACCACACCATCGTGATTATCTGTATCGTGAAGATCTTTTTTGTACAGGTCTTCTGTGTGTTCTTGCCACCTCTTCTTAATATCTTCTGCTTCTGTTAGGTCCATACCATATCTGTCCTTTATTGAGCCCAACTTTGCATGAAATGTTCCCTTGGTATCTCTAGTTTTCTTGAAGAGATCTCTAGTCTTTCCCATTCTGTTGTTGGTAAGGAAGGCTTTCTTATCTCTCCTTGCTATTCTTTGGAACTCTGCATTCAGATGCTTATATCTTTCCTTTTCTCCTTTGCTTTTCACTTCTCTTCTATTCACAGCTATTTGTAAGGCCTCCTCCGACAGCCATTTTCCTTTTTTACATTTCTTTTCTATGGGGATGGTCTTGATCCCTGTCTCCTGTATAGTGTCATGAACCTCCATCCATAGTTCATCAGGCACTCTATCTTCAGATCTAGTCTCTTAAGTCTGTTTCTCACTTCCAACATATAATCATAAGGGATTTTATTTAGGTCATACCTGAATAGTCCAGTGGTTTTCCCCGCCTTTTTCACTTTAAGTCTGAATTTGGCAATAAGGAGTTCATAATATGAGCCACGGTCAGCTCCCGATCTTGTTTTTGCTGACTGTATAGAGCTTCTCCATCTTTGGCTACAAAGAATATAATCAATCTGATTTTGGTGTTGACCATCTGGTGATGTCCGTGTGTAGAGTCTTCTCTTGTGTTGTTGGAAGATGTTTGCTATGACCAGTGTGTTCTCTTGGCAAAACTCTGTTAGCCTTTGCCTTGCTCCATTCTGTATTCCAAGGCCAAATTTGCCTGTTACTCCAGGTGTTTCTTGACTTCCTACTTTTGCATTCCAGTCCCCTATAATGAAGAGGACATCTTTTTTGGGTGTTAGTTCTAAAAGGTCTTGTAGGTCTCATAGAACCGTTCAACTTCAGCTTCTTCAATGTTACTGGTTGGGGCATGGGCTTGGATGACCATGTTATTGAATGGTTTGCCTTGGAAACAAACAGAGATCATTCTGTCATTTTTGAGACTGCATCCAAGTACTGCACTTTGGACTCTTTTGTTGACCATGATGGCTACTCCATTTCTTCTAAGGGATGCCTGCCCACAGCAGTAGATATGATGGTTATTTGAATTAAATTCACCCATTCTGATCCATGTTAGTTCACTGATTCCTAGAATGTTGATGTTCCCTCTTGCCATCTCCTGTTTCACCACTTCCAATTTGCCTTGATTCATGGACCTAACATTCCAGGTTCCTATGCAATATTGCTCTTTACAGCATCGGACCTTGCTTCTATCACCAGTCACACGAACAACTGGTTTGCTTTGGCTCCATCCGTTCATTCTTTCTGGAGTTGTTTCTCCACTGATCTCCAGTAGCATATTGGGTACCTACTGACCTGGGGAGTTCCTCTTTCAGTATCCTATCATTTTGCCTTTTCATACTGTTCATGGGGTTCTCAAGGCAAGAATACTGAAGTAGTTTGCCATTCCCTTCTCCAGTGGACCACATTCTGTCAGACCTCTCCACCATGACCCGCCCGTCTTGGGTGGCCCCACAGGGCATGGCTTAGTTTCACTGAGTTAGACAAGGCTGCGGTCCATGTGATCAGATTGGCTAGTTTTCTGTGATTATGGTTTCAGTGTGTCTGCCCTCTGATGCCCTCTGGCAACACCTGCCGTCTCACTTGGGTTTCTCTTACCTTGGACGTGGGGTGTCTGTTCACGGCTGCTCCAGCAAAGTGCAGCCGCTGCTCCTCACCTTGGACGAGCCGCCCCTCCTGACCTTGAATGTGGAGCGGCTCCTCCTGGCTCTCCTGCGCCTGTGCAGCTGCCACTCCTTGCAGTGATTCTTAACTCTCTACTGACTCACAGTGATTTCGTGATTCTACTTACACTCACCCGTGTTGCTCATGTGTCATTTCACGTTAACGGGATGATGCTGCACAGGCAGCGTGTTTTGAAAGCTGACTTTCGCCTCCTCTTTTCTTCTCCTTTTCCTGTCTTTGTCCAACTGCTGACCCAGTGACTTGCCTCAAATTTAGCTTTCTTACCAACATGATGTGAATTCCTCCCTGCTTTCCTCCAGGCTCATAAAATATAATTGTACTCACACATAGTCCTCTGGCTTTGTTTTACCAAAATGGAATCACATTTCTTTGCATCCTCTTTTCCTGCTCAGTAGAGCTCTAGCTCATTATTTGTGATGGCTTTCTAGAACTCCACAGATGGGGTGTCTCATAAATTATTCAAGAATTTCTCTATTCATAGTTGTACTGTTCATGTTTATATTTTTTACCTCTACAAACACCTTATACAAGCATTCTATACATCTAGCTTTATGATATATTGATACTTTTTTCCAGTGGAAAATATTGCCATGGGTGGGATTGCATTTTATTTTATTTTTAAATAGGTATTGCCAATTGCTTTCCCCAAAAGGCTATAAATACTCACATTTCCACTATCAATTTGGAGAGTATGCTCTTTTCTTCATTCCTATCAGCAAAAGGCTCTTCTTTAAACCTAGCATTATGGATGTAAGTCATAAGTCACAGCTAATTTAACTTGCAATTTTCATGCTAGTGAGTTTGAATGTCCTTTCGTTATACCTCTGAAATATTTGGGGTTGCTTTCCTGTGAATTGCTTGTTCATACAGTTTGCCCATTTTTCTATTGAGTTGTAGGTCTTTTTCCTGTCAATTTGTAAGAACTCTTTGTGTAGTAGTATTTTTACTTTGCCATCAGATTTCAAGTATAATTTCTCTTTACCTACATTCTATCTTTTTCCTACATAAACTTTCATGTAAATATATCTGTTTTTCTTAACAGCTTCTGAACTTCCTGCCTTGGTTAAGAAGGAACTCTCCGTTTTGAATGTGATCACTTAGATTTCTTTTCTGAAGGTTTTTGTGGTTATATGCTTACATTTCGGGTCTTTGGTCATTTTGGAATTTAGATGTCCATGCAATTTGAGACGGGGGTGCAGGTTGACCTTTTTTCATATAGGTAGGCAGTTGTGACAGTTCATTAACTAAATCAAACATTTTCCACACATAACTGAAAAAAAGTGACATTTGCTTATTTTGCATTCTAATGTAGACTTGCTTTTCTAGTTTAACTACATTGTTTCACTGATCTGTTTCTATCCCCAAATCATTGCCATATTTATTTAATCAGATGCTTTCTATACGTTTTCAGTTTCTTTTCTTCTTTAAAAAAAAACAACAACAAAAAAAGGTTTTTCTACTTTTCTATTGGTATTTATTTTCCTGATTAAACTTGTATATGATCTTATGTAATGACTTTAAAAATCATTGAGATTTTCTTGCTGTAATTAAGAGCAAAAGTAACTGTGACTTAAACAAGATAGGAGTTTTAGTTTTGTCTGTGCTTTTCTTTCCAAAAATGAAAATATAAGCAGTCTAGGGTTGGTGTCTCCGATTTAAGTGTAAAAGACCAAGATTTTTTTTTTTTTACCTCTTTCATTTTACTACTTCATATATAAGATGGTGTGCTACTCGCCTACATTCCAGTAGAAAAGACAGAATGGAAAAGAAGAGGTCAAGCCACGCCACCCCCTTTTAAGAATGGAGGTTGCGCAAGCAGTAGTTCCACATTATCCAGAGGGGACATGTTCCAAGACCTCAGTGGGTGCCTCAGACTGTAGCAAGTACTGAACCGTATACATACCGTGTTTGTCTCTATACATACACGCCTATGACGAAGCTTAATTCATAAATCAGGCACTGTAAGAGATGAGCAACAGTAGCTGATAGTAAAGTAGAATGATAACAATGCACTGTAGTAAAAATTGTGTGAACGTGCACTCTCTCAGAGTATTGTACAAATTTAATGCCTTTTCCATCTTAACCAAGCGCCTATCATGCACCATGGCTGTAACGTTTGTGGTGTGAGTGTGACAGCAAACCTAACACTGATCTCTTCTTCCTTCTGCACAATTGCATAGAAGCTTCATTCTTACTGTCCATCTTAGCCACCTCAGCCTGTGATTATTTTTTTCCTTTTCTTATTAAGTCAAGAACTTACACTTTTTCACTCAAAGGAAGCTTTTTATAGCTTCTGTTTGGCCTCTCTGAATTGCCTCCATCATCACACTTGCACTTTGGAGCCACTATTAAGTAAAATAAGGGTCACTTAAACACAAGCCCTGTGATAAGGCAACAGCCAGTCTGACAATCCAGACAGCTACTCAGAGTCTAATGGGTAGGGTCCACCAGACAAAGGGCCGGTCCACCAGACAAGGCCGGTCCACCAGACAAAGAGCAGTCCAGCAGACAAAGGGTGGTCCACCAGACAAGGGGCCGGTCCACCAGACAAAGGGCCGGTCCACCAGACAAAGGGCCGGTCCACCAGACAAAGGGGCCGGTCCACCAGACAGAGGGCCGGCCCACCAGACAGAGGG
>SJYQ01002401.1:0-118998 GCA_006410935.1 Redunca redunca | reverse complement strand
TCCCATCACTTCATAGGAAATAGATTGGGAAACAGTGGAAACAGTGTCAGACTTTATCTTTTTGGGCTCCAAAATCACTGCAGATGGTGATTGCACCCATGAAATTAAAAGGCGCTTAATCCCTGGAAGGAAATTTATGACCAACCTAGATAGCATATTCAAAAGCAGAGACATTACTTTGCCAACAAGATCCCTCTAGTCAAGGCTATGGTTTTTCCTGTGTCATGTATGGATGTGAGAGTTGGACTGTGAAGAAGGCTGAGCACTGAAGAATTGATGCTTTTGAACTGTGGTGTTGGAGAAGACTCTTGAGAGTCCCTTGGACTGCAAGGAGATCCAACCAGCCCATTCTGAAGGAGATCAGCCCTGGGATTTCTTTGGAAGGAATGATGCTGAAGCTGAAACTCCAATACTTTGGCCACCTCATGCAAAGTGTTGACTCATTGGAAAAGACTCTGATGCTGGGAGGGATTGGGGGCAGGAGGAGAAGGGGACGACAGAGGATGAGATGGCTGGATGGCATGACTGACTCGATGGACATGAGTTTAGGTGAACTCCGGGAGTTGGTAATGGACAGGGAGGCCTGGGGTGCTGCAATTCATGGGGTCGCAAAGAGTCAGACACGACTGAGCGACTCAACTGAACTGGTGGTATATAGGAAGTATTTCCTCCAGATTTTCAAATTTGTTACTGATAATTAGTATGAGGTATTACATTGTTGCTCTTTTTTAAAGTTTCTTCTCTGTTTATGGTTGTTTTTTCCCCCTTGTTCCTAATCAAGTATATCTTTCTGTCATTTTTATTTCAACATTTAAATTTTCATCATAATTACATCCAAAAGTATTTGTTTGATATTTTCACAAATCTAGCCCTTGGGTTTAGTTACTCTTCAGTTATTTAGTTATTCTCCTATTTTTTATTGTTTATGGTTATTTTTATTTTTTACTTTTATCTTTACTAATATCCTCCTCATGTTTTCCTTTGGTTTCTTTTATTGTTATTCTAATCTTCTGTAATACAGAATAAGCTTCATTCCTTTTAATCTTTCTTTTTAAATAAAACATTTAGGTATCTAACATTTCCTTTAGTATAACTGGCTTTCCTTGTGGCTCAGCTGGTAAAGAATCCGCCTGCAATGCGGGAGACCTGGGTTCGATCCCTGGTTTGGGAAGATCCCCTGGAGAAGGAAAGGCTACCCACTCCAGTATTCTGGCCTGGAGAATTCCAAGGACTATATAGTCTATGGGGTCGCAAAGAGTCGGACACAACCGAGCAACTTTCACTCACTTAGTACAACTTACGCTACCTTCCAGTTTTGATTGTCTCATTGTTCTAAAATTTGTCTGAGATCATATTCCTTCATTTCTAGGTAATAATTTTGTCATATTTTATTATTTATTCTAACTCTATTGAATAATGGTAAGAAATATGGACTTTAAAAATCTTCTTTCTTTGTTCCATTAATTTAGAAAATGCTTTTTATTATCTATATGCAGAGCTATGGATTCATAAATTTCTTTATGTTTTCAATTTTTTTCTGTCACTTCTGACTGATTTTTAAAGGGTTAGATTAAAGTCTCTCACAAATATTACTGTTTATATAAATCCTCTTCTAATAGGTTTTGCTTCATAGATTTAGCCGCTATTTTTGTGCGTGCATGCAGAGGTTTATGAGTTATTATAAGCTTTTTGATAGTTTGTCTGGGTTATCTAAGAAGCAGACACCAAGACAGAATTAAATATGGCAGAATTCTGTTAGGGGAAATGCCTGGGAGAGAAAGTGGGAGGGAGCTGGGGAAGCCTGGAAGAGCCATCAGACCCTGCAAGTCCGACCCCCAGTACAGGAGAGACTGAGGAACCTTCTAAATGGCCTGAGTGAATTATCAGCTCAGCAAACCTGCCAGGAAATTCCTGAAACAACGTTGTCAGTCAGGAGAGTCTTGTTTTTTCCAGTAATGAGCCTACCTCAGACCCTGTTCTCTGGGTCAAGGTCGCTGTCTGGGTGCAGCCCTGGGGACAACTAGCCTCATCGCATGTGGGGGACAGCTTTGAAGGGCAGCAGCGCAGGCTTGTGGTCAGTTATGCTCTCTGTAGTTGGAGGTCAGCTAGGTGCATTCTAACAACACTCAGTTTTAAGAAGTACATTTATTTAAGAAATACATTTAACTTTTTATTACCTGAGTGTTTTATTATTTTCTAAGTCTATTTGGTCATGGACTCATGTTTTCCCCACCAAGCCCGTGAAACATACTCTGGGAAATGTTCTTCCAGTTGCATTTCTTTACGCGTCGTCCTTGGTCATGTCTAAAATATCTTACCAGTGATATTTATGAAGACAGAGAAAGCATTTATATCAAGTTTGCAGCCAATATAGAAAAAATGGAAAACAAATTCAACAGATTCACAGATGTTCCTCTTCCTATGCACCAATCCCATTCTAAAAGGCGTTTTGAAAAGCTCTTTGCTCATAAATTCACAGGGAGGGAGGCTGTTTTAAATTTTAAATCCCTGGATCCATCCCCACTGAAACAGGCCAGGGGCATGCCTCTGAAGCATTATAATTAGGCATCCGTTTCCTCCTAGCTGATATTTGTTCTGTGGGCATTAAAAGTTTTAGAGGCAGTTAATCCCCATTCTAATCCCTGAAAAGTGGTCTGTTAACTCCTTAGATGCCACACAACATGTATCTGCCATGGCTGTCATTGCGCACCTTGCTTTTGTGCAGATTCAAGGGGCTGTTAACTCACCCAACCACCCATGGCTTGTGGCAGAAGTTTTCTTGGCAGCATCTCCACCGTGCTTTCCCTTTAAGTCTTTTAACTTTGGACGATTTAGTCAAATACACTAAAGCTAAAATGCCTACTCGGTCAACTAATAGCATCTGATCTTTCAACAACATCCATCTCTTTTCTTCATCTTGCCTGTTGCCTCCAGTGACTCACTTCATCCCCGAGAATCATTTCTCCTGTCAAATGACTCATCCCAGGTGCATGCGTTCCATTTGCCATTTCCTCACCACTTTCCATTTCTAAAAGTCACTTCCTCTGTTTTCCTTGTAATTGTAAGTCTCTGTTATGAACCTTTTGGTATTTTCTCAGTGATGCTTTCAAAATATTATAGTTTAATGATGTTCTCAAAAGAGCTCAATAAGAAACAGACTGTTGAACAGCATGGTGTCCGAGCTGAAAATGAGTATGCAGACCACTAATGTTGTTTGTTGGTGGCACTGGGACCTGAAAAGCTTGTAAAGAGAGATGATTCTGTATTCATTTATATGGCTAAAGAGTATATATAGATAACGTCACATATGGCTATCTGGTCCCTCTGGGAAACAGATCCTTTTAGAACCAACAGGGGGAAATGACACCTATGGACTTCAGACAACAAACTGGTTCACCCTTGCTGCTAAGTCACTTCAGTCGTGTCCCACTCTGTGTGACCCCATAGACAGCAGCCCACCAGGCTCCCCCATCCCTGGGATTCTCCAGGCAAGAACACTGGAGTGGGTTGCCATTTCCTTTTCCAAAGCTTGAAAGTGAAAAGTGAAAGGGAAGTCGCTCAGTCATGTCTGACTCTTTGAGACCCCATGGACCGCAGCCTACCAGGCTCCTCTGTCCATGGGATTTTCCAGGCAAGAGTACTGGAGTGGGGTGCCATCGCCTTCTCCGGGTTCACCCTTAGAGTCTCTTTTAAAACACCTTTGGTCTGCTGGTCCTGGTTAATTGGTAACCTGGATCTTGTTTCTAACTTGATTCAGGTAGCTTTAGCCTTTAACTGAAAGGCGCCAATTCACTACTGCTGATCTGACATTGATACATACAACTTCTGATTTCACTCTTGTGGACAAATCATAAATCCTAACCTCAACTGAGTCGGTGATATCTAGCCTGAGGTCCCGGATCTTCCTTAATAAAAGGCAGGAACTTCATTAACAGATAATAATCCTAACCCGGGCTCCTAGTTCTTCCAAGACCCACATTTGGTTGTATGGTTCTTTTTTCCTAATAAGAAATATTTATTTAACTGCATTCTGTCACAGTGGCTTGCAGCAGGCTCAGTAGCTGTGCGTGGGCTTAGCTGCTCCATGGCATGTGGGATCTTCATTCTCAGCCCAGGGATCAAACCTGTATCCTCTTCATTGGAAGGTGGAGTCTCAGGAACTGGCCCACCAGAGAAGTCCCCAACTGTAAGACTCTTAGGTGTCTCTTTGAGTACCTGGTGGGATTACCCCAGATACTTCTTCCCACTTGAATAGTGGTTCAAACCTCTTAGAGAAGAAGTGAAACTAACTTTGGTCTTCTATATATGATTCAATAAAAGAGGCTTAAAGAAGTCTCAGTTTTTCTGTTCCTGGGGTCAGTTATGTGTGTGTGCATGTTCAGTGATGTCTTCTCTTTGCCACCCTATGGACTGCAGCCCACCAGGCTCCTCTGTCCATGGGATTCTCCAGGCAAGCATACCGGAATGGGTTGTATTGGGGAAGGAAACGGATCTTCCCAACCCAGGAATTGAACTCTCGTCTCCTGCACTAGCAGGCAGATTCTTTACCAATGAGCCACCTGGGATGCCCCCCTGGGATCATTTGACCCCCATCTATTGGCTTATGCCTATCTCAGTCTCTACGACAAATAAGTACTCTAAGCAGGAAAACATTGTCTCCATTCCCACAACATTCCCCTACCCTGGGGCTCAGCAGCCACCCCCTGATACAATCCTTGACCTTATGTGTCTGTTCTGATAACTGGGCTCTGGTTCTTTCGCCTTGATGCCCCCTATGCTTTGTACCACTTCTGTAAATAATCCTCTAAAGAGACCATTCAAAATAGTGTCAGGAGTCATAGGACACAGTGATCAGAGTTAAAGAACAACCTAAGGAGTGGAAGAAAATATTTGCAAATCAAATATCTGTTGAGGATTAAGATCCAAACATATAATCTCATTACAGTAAAAAAAAATCACACAATCAATTGGAAAGCAGGCAAATGACTTGGATAAACAGTTCACCAAAGAAGATATGAAAACAACCAAGAAGCACATGAAAAGATGTTTCATAGTACTAACCATTAGGAAATGAAAATCAAAGCTACAGTGAAATACTACCTCACACCCATTAAGATAGCTACTATCAAAAAGTAGAAAATAAGAAGTGTTGGCTAGAATGTGGAGAGATTAGCTCTATTGTGTACTGTTGGTAGGAGTGTGAACTGATAGAGCTACTGTGGGAAAAGTATGACAATTCTTTAAAAAATTAAAAATATGATGACCACATGATTCAGCAGCTCCCCTTCTGGGTATATACCCAAAAGAATTGAACACAGGGACTCAAAGAGATATTTGCACACTCATGTTCACAGCAGCATTATTCACAATAGCCAAATGATAGACTCAAGCAAGTGTCCATCAACAGATGAATGGATAAACAACATTTGGTATATACCTATGATTGTAATATATACAGACGATTGAATATACATGCAGCAAAAGGGAAGGAAGTTCTGACATATGTTATGACTTGAATGCAACTTGAAGATATTATGCTAAATGAAGTCAATAACAAGAAGAAAAATAGTGTCTCGTTCAACTTACATAAGATACTCAGCGTAGTGGAATTCATCAAAATAGAAAGTGGAACAGTAGTTGTTAGAGACTGGGGGGCAGAGGGAATGAAGAGTCATTTAATTGGTGTAGAGTTTCCATTTTGTAAGGTGCAAAGAGTTTTGGGGATTGCTTGTGTGACAATGTGAACTTATGTAAGGCAACTGAACTGTACACTTAAAAACAGTTAAAATGATAAGTCGTATGCCATGTATATTTGCCACAATTAAAAAAAAAGTACCAGTTGAATTAAAAAACCTATATAGATGAACTGACTCTGGTCTTATTGTGCATTTCACTAAATTCTTCAGAACTTAGATGCTTTATTGTAGAATGGGGAGCCAAATTTATTCCTAATCATATCCCAGGAACATGGAGAGAGTTAAATGAGACAGTCTATGAAAATTACCTTGTAAACAATTTAAGATTATTTTAGTGTGAGATATCAGTTAGTAAAGTATGAAATTGGAGATATTTAGGATGTCTCTAAAAAGCCAACGGAATTTGAAAGAAATGTATAGAGTTAAAAGAATCCAATGGACCGGAAGTACAGCATGGATGTACAGCTTGAGTCAATACATTTCACCAAGGACTTACCCTACATCAGGCTCGTCCTAGACACTACTTGGCATAGCCTCTGTCTTTGCTGAGAGTATTGAATTGAAGATGAAAACCCAAACATTCATGAAACACCATATTAAGGAGGAAACACGGTGCGGTAGGGGCAGGCAGGGGAGCTTGAGAGAATGCTGGCTCCCTAAAGGAGGCAGACAGACTTCTCAGAGGGAACATATAAACAGAGGTTGAGCAAAGAGAAAGGAAAGCATGTTCTAGGAAGAAAAAATAACTCGTGAAAATGTGTGAAAGTAAGACAACACCTGATGTATTTGAGGTGCTAGAAGAAATTCCTCAAGGAGTTTGGGATGGGAAAAGCTAAGGGTCAGCAGGGATCAGATCACCTGTGGACTGGTGAGCCATGTTAAGGCATCAACATTTAATCCAAAGGGTGATAAAATGCCACTGAAGAGTTTTAAGTAGGTAATGGCATCATCAGATATTCATTTTATGAAGATCACAGGTTATAGGGTAGAAGAATGTACTGGGGTGAGGGTGGAGGAGATGCTCAGACAGGGCGTAGAAAAATCATGCAAGAATCCAGATAAGGATGGTAGAAAACAACACATACTTTCAAGGCAAATTTAGGAAATAGATTTGACAGAACACCACGTTACATTGGAAGTTGGGGAAGAAAGAGGAGTGTCAAGGTGATAGGCTGGCAACTGTGAGGTTGGTGGTACCATTCCTGAAGCAGGGAAACACAGAGCAGATGTTCAGCTTAGGATACACTGGGTCTGAAATGACCGAGGGGCATGCAGATGGGAGGTCTGGGTCAGCTGAATGCACAGGTGTGTGATCGGGAGAGGAATTAGAGCCAGAGATAAGGATGTGGCAGTCTGTATCTGCCTATATATACATACATGGCAGTCTATATATACGGAGAGTAGTGGGAGCCACGGATGTATAACAAGCCCGTGTAGAAGTGGAGACAATACAGGAAGGTGAAAAACGAGGTATGTGATATGGAAACTGTATAATGGGAATCAACATATATAACTGTTCATGAGCAATAATACAAAATACGTATCAAAGGGAATGAAGAAGAAACCGAAATATTGGGAAAAGGGAAGGACATGGTTTCTTAAGAAGTTAGGTGCAAATAATTGATTATGTTTTTAGTTGGGAGAAAATGTTGCCTGCTGCTGCTGCTAAGTCACTTCAGTGGTGTCCGACTGTGCGACCCCATAGACAGCAGCCCACCAGGCTTCCCCGTCCCTGGGATTCTCCAGGCAAGAACACTGGAGTGGGCTGCCATTTCCGTCTCCAGTGCATGAAAGTGAAAAGTGAAAGTGAAGTTGCTCAGTCGTGTCTGACTTTAGCGACCCCATGGACTGCAGCCCACCAGGCTCCTCCATCCATGGGATTTTCCAGGCAAAAGTACTGGAGTGGGGTGCCATTGCTTTCTCCGATAAAATAGGAAATAAAGGAAAAATAGTAAAGGTATAGTAAATGGGAAAATGTTAAATAAGGTGACAGGAATATGTTCTAATATAGTTAAAATACATAAAGTGAATGTATATGGATAAAAAACATCCACTAAAATTGACTCTGGATTTTAAAACCTAAAATCGAATTTGTTGTTAGCAATAGACAAATTTGAAATAAAAGCAAACAAATGTTTGAAACACAGTATTTTTTTTTCTATAGCTTCTTACTTCTGCAACACTGACTATGTGCCAGGCACTGACCTAAGCACATGACAAGAATTAACTCATGTAATCCTCATAATGGTATTATGAGAGAGTTGTTATACTAGTAATATCCTCACCAATGGATCATTAAATCATGGAGGTTAAATAATCAATCCAAGATGAAATAACCAGCAAGTGTCAGAGCTGGGATTCAAACCAAGTGATAAAACAAGATCAAGAAAGTTATGCAGACAGGGGTTGAAAGAAAACAGATGTTCAAATTTTAATATCTGACAAAACAAAATTCAAGACAAAAAATATACTAGCCAAAAAGGGACATCAGATATGAGTGAAAAGGAAAACAATTATATGTATCTTCAAAATAAGAGCTCAATCAAAGACAAATAAACAAACATAGAAAGATACGTTTAAATATCACTTTCTCTGAAAGATCTTCCTGACCCACCCTTATGGATTAACTCTTGCCTTGTAC
This sequence comes from Redunca redunca, assembly GCA_006410935.1. NCBI lineage: Eukaryota > Metazoa > Chordata > Mammalia > Artiodactyla > Bovidae > Redunca > Redunca redunca. The sequence continues at coordinate 110,661 of SJYQ01002401.1, read as the reverse complement.
ACCCTAAATTCTCTGTCACCCTCCTGCTTTATTTTTCTCCAAAGCATTTATCACTACTCTGTGGGTGTGTGTAAGTTGTTATTATTTGTTTATTATTAGCTCCCCTAGAATATAAAGTCCATGAAAGGCAGGGATTTGGTTTTGTTTAATACATTATTTCTGATGCCTAGAAGAGTGTCCAGCAAATAATAAGGTGTGGAATAAATGTTCACTGAAAAAAATAAACAAGCAAATGAATATAAATAAAACAATTAATACAATTGAAGTACTGTGTATATAGGGGCTTCCCAGGTGGCACATTGGCAGAGAATTTGCCTACCGATACAGAAGATGCAAGAGATGCGGGTTCTATCCCTAGGTCGGGAAGATCCCTTGAAGTAGGAAATGGCAACCCTCTCCAGTATTCTTGCCTGGAAAATTCCACGACAGAGGGGCTTGGCAGAGTACAACCAATGGGGTTGCTGAGAGCTGGACATGACTGAGCGCACTCACACACACCCTGTGTATACAGCTTACTATGTGTACATATCCATACCCAAAGGATGCCGAGGAGATACCCTTCTGAATCAAAATGGAATAGTCACAAAAATTGACCATATGTGAAGTCGTAATGAAAGTTTCAAAGAAAATTTCAAAGAAATACATGATGTTTTCCAAAAATAATGTAAGTAACAAAACCAATCATTATAAGTCAGTATAAAGAATATTCAAACATTTAAGCAATGTACTAAAAAAAGACACTAAATAATAAACTAAATAATCTTAAAATCTAAATAGCTAAAAGACTGAATAAAATAAAAAGTAAATTGGTAACCAACTAAGAAGTAATCTCTGGAGCAGACACTGGCAACCCACGCCAGTATTCTTGCCTGAAGAATCTCATGGACAGAGGAGCCTGACGGGCTACAGTCCATGGAGTTGCCAAGAGTTGGACACGACTAACACACACACAAGAAGTAAGAGTTAAACTGTACTAACAAACTAAATGAATATACTACATGAAAAGAAATTAAGTAAAGCTAAATGACTTGGCTAACAATAATGATGTAATCATATGTCAGCCATCTGAATGTAAACCTTCAATCTCGATTTGAACAAAGTAAGAATATGGGGGCAGGGACAACAGGGTGTGTGTATATGTATGGGTATGTGTATGTGTGTATATATGTATTGGTGTGTGTGTGTGTGTGTGTGTGTGTGTGTATGTGTGTATGTATGTATATGTATGTGTGTTTGGGGGACATGAGAGAGACCCAAGCCCCATTTTTGTAAATAGAAGGTTAATAGGCAATGTCTATTAACATGGGGACTCATGCACACCCATGGGGGATTCATGTCAATGTATGGCAAAACCAATACAGTATTGTAAAGTAAAAAAAAAATTTAAGAAAAGAATAACCAGAGAAAACCTTAAAAAAAATAATAATAATAATAACTTTAAATGGAGTACCACCTATAAAGTTTTTGAATCACTATGTTGTACACTTCAAACAAACTAAAGTTGTAAATAAATTATACCTCAATAAAAAAAAATAGGCAATGTCTAAACTTGAAAATAAAAAGAAAACTTTTTCTTATAGGATGCTGTTTTGAAATAGTGAGATATAAACCAGAAGAAACAGCCAAGAGAGTATAAAGTGAGTCCATCTGGGTAGTGGGAACTAGGAAAAAAACAATCGTGGTAAGGGGACTGCTCTTTTATGATAAGCCTTATGGTACTGTTTGACTTGCTAAGCTGCTTCTGGGTTACTTTGATAAAAAAATTAAAATTTAATTACAATTAGATGAAATTGTGGACTTACTGATAATGACTCGTAGTCGTACTCCTAAAAGATCTATCCAAATTGCTTCCAACTTTTCGAATGAAGAAAATAAAATAAGCCTTAGCAGTGAAGTAATGTGTGACATATTCGGAGAGAGTGATGAACTAGGTCTTGAAAAAGAACAGCTAGGCGACTCTGTCGTGTTCTCCACCCACACAGGGACTAGCCACTCATTACACATGTCCTGTTTTCCCAAGAAATATTGGCAGAGGAAACGTTGATTTATCACTATTTTATGAGGAGATAAATTGGCAAAGGCTATGGAGCAAAGAGTATACAGAATATAGTTCTGAAACTGGAAATTTTCCAGCTGGATTTAGAGAGAATTGTTGTAGCTAAAGGGGATAGTTATTCATTCAGTAAGAACATAAGGAGTACCTAAGCATAAAGTACTGGCTAAACTTTGGGTGGGGAGGTGTTTATAGAGATGGATGGGTTGCAAACTCAAGTCACTTAACAATCTACTGAGGATGATCCGAACACATGGAAATTAAATAAGATGTCACAGTCAGTATATCAAGTCACTTTGGCAGGGTCTCAGGAGCAGCTTAGCTGGATGTATTACACAGTGTTGCATTTTTACATTTTCAATATGTATGTCTCAAGGAAAAGACAATGGGAAAGAGTGAAGATACATTCTGTAAAGTTGAACTGAACTGTTTGCATGGGAGAAAAGAGAAAGAAAGTCGACATCTAACACATGGAAGGGGAAGAGGAATCAAAGGGAGGGAGAGAACTTTAAGACAGGAATAAGAACCCTGAGCCCTAAGGTTGATACACCAGTGGTTACAACCCACAGAACCAGTTTTAGGAAGTAAGTGGATGGAGGGGCTGGACTCCCTTGCCTGTGTGTGTTGACATTTATTTCTACAAAGCATCACAATACACCACAAATAAGCCCTGGCATGATGGACAGCTGCCAGGGTGGTCTCTCCATACCCTGAAATCTTCATGTACTGACTTTTTGCTTAAAATAAACAGGCTGTATATGACCTAGAAATCCCACGCTGGAATACATACCAAGTAAACCAGAATGAAAGAGACACAAGTACACCAGTGTTCATTGCAGCACTGTTCACACCAGCCAAGACATGAAAGCAACCTAGATGTCCATCGGCAGATGAATGGATAAGGAAGTTGGGGTATGGATACACAGTGGAATATTACCCAGCTATTAAAAAAAAAAAACAAATTTCAGTCAGTCCTAATGAGGTGGATGAAACTGGAGCCTGTTATACAGAGTGAAGTAAGTCAGAAAGAGAAACATCAACACAGTATATTAATGCATATATATGGAATTTAGAAAGATGGTAATGACGATCCTTTTGAGAAAACTGTATGCAGATCAGGAAGCAACAGTTAGAACTGGACATGGAACAACAGACTGGTTCCAAATAGGGAAAGGAGCACAGCAAGGCTGTATATTGTCACCCTGCTTATTTAACTTATATGCAGAGTACATCATGAGAAACGCTGGGCTGGAGGAACCACAAACTGGAATCAGGATTGCAGGGTGAAATATCAGTAACCTCAGATATGCAAATGACACCACTTTTATGGCAGAAAGTGAAGAATTAAAGAGCCTCTTGATGAAAGTGAAAGAGGAAGTGAAAAAGTTGACTGAAAACTCAGCATTCAGAAACCTAAGATCAAGGCATCTGGTCCCATCACTTCATGGGAAATAGATGGGGAAATAGTGACAGACTTTAATTTTTTGTGCTCCAAAATCACTGCAGATGGTGACAGCAGCCATGAAATTAAAAGATGCTTGCTCCTTGGAAGGAAAGTTATGACCAACCTAGATAGCATATTCAAAAGCAGAGACATGACTTTGCCAACAAAGGTCCACCTAGTCAAGGCTATGGTTTTTCCAGTAGTCATGTATGGATGTGAGAGTTGGACTTTAAAGAAAGCTGAGCACTGAAGAACTGGTGCTTTAGAACTGTGGTATTGGAGAAGACTCTTGAGAGTCCCTTGGACTGCGAGGAGATCCAACCAGTCCATCTTAAAGGAAATCAGTCTTGAATATTCATTGGAAGGACTGATGATGAAGCTGAAACTCCATCAGGTGGCTGAAACTTTGGCCACCTGATGCAAAGAACAGACTCATTTGAAAAGATCCTGATGCTGGAAACGATTGAAGGTGGAAAGAGAAGGGGACGACAGGATGAGATGGTTGGATGGTATTAGCGACTCAATGGACATGAGTTTGAGTAAACTCCGGGAGTTGGTGATGGACAGGGAAGCCTGACGTGCTGCAGTCCATGGGGTCTCAAAGAGTCAGACATGACTGAGCTACTGAACTGAACTGAACTGAATGATGATCCTGTATGCAAGGCAGCAAAATAGACACTGATGTAAAGAACAGACTTTTGGACTAAGTGGTAGAAGGCAAGGGTAGGATGATGTGAGAGAATACCATTGAAACGTGTATGTTACCATATGTGGAACAGATGGCCAGGGCAAGTTCAATGAATGAAGCTGCTGCTGCTGCTGCTAAGTCGCTTCAGTCGTGTCCGACTCTGTGCGACCCCATAGGCGGCAGCCCACCAGGCTCCCCTGTCCCTGGGATTCTCCAGGCAAGAACATTGGAGTGGGTTGCCATTTCCTTCTCCAATGCAGGAAAGTGAAAAGTGAAAGTAAAGTCACTCAGTTGTGTCCAACTCTTAGTACCCCATGGACTGCAGCCCACCAGGCTCCTCCCTCCATGGGATTCTCCAGGCAAGAGTACTGGAGTGGGGTGCCATTACCTTCTCTGCAATGAATGAAGCAGGACACTCAAATCCAGTGCTCTGGGACAACCCAGAGGGATGATGTGGGGAGGAAGGTGGGAGGGGGTTCAGGATGGGAGGACACATGTGCACCCATGGCTGATTCATGCTGATGTATCACAAAAACCAACACAATATTGTAAAAGTAATTATTCTCCAATTAAATAAATAAATTAACTTATAAATAGGCTGTAAATGGGTGCTTGCCCACTTTGATGTTACTTTTGTATTTTTGTTGCCACACATATTTTAATCTGGATTTTCTTTAATATTTGAGTTGTATTTGGAAAAAAAATTTTCACTCTTTTTTACTTAAGTAAAAAGATAAATGTGGCTTTCGGCAAAGGAGAGAAGACTCTTAAAGTTATAGCTTTAAAATCACAACATCTGAAGATAAAAAATGGTAATCAAGATGACAATCTTTAAAAAGGAAAAACAAATGTAACCACATTTGTGGGGATGGAAAGCCTTGAGAACTTGGGAAAATATTTGTTTGACCAAGAAGTATCTTGGTTTGGGGGTGAGAGAAAAAGCCATGCCTACAGGGTGACTCAGAGAAGGGTCACAGAATGTGGCTCCAGGAAGGAAAGATTTGGTCAAAATACCAGGGAATTTCTAACATAGATTAGAAAAAGGCACCTGACAACTACTTAGCTAAAGACTTTATTCAGCAACAATAATACGAGCACGTAGACAGCAATTTCAAGAAAGAAATGCCGTTAACTTCAAAAATCTAAATAGCACTCTTTCCTGGTGGCTGAGACGGTAAAGAATCTGCCTGTAATGTGGGAAACCCAGATTTGATCCCTGGGTCAGAAAGATCCCCTGGCGAAGGAAATGGCAGCCCACTCCAGTACTCTTGCCTGGAGAATTCCATGGACAGAGAGAGGAGCCTGGCAGGCCGCAGGATCACAGGGAGTCAGACACGACTGAGCAACTAACGCATATACACCCACATCTCTTAAGGATAACTGGAATTACAGTGCTTTTAAAAGTCACAGCCACAGTGGCCATCAGTTTACCCAAAGTCAGAAATGAATTAAGAGAAACAATGTACTTGTGAATCAGTGCAAACCAAGCAGTGATGATAGAAGAAAAAGCAGTGTTGGGGAAGTGCTTTGTGTTATTGTTTTGGTTTTGTTTTTCTGTTGTAGCACTTCAGCTTTTCTCTGTGGTGTAGAGAATTTCAGAACAAAAATATGTGGTCACTGGAGTCAATATAAAATTCATATCATACTCATAGGCACTAAGTCACTTTGAAAAGTAGTGTAGGGTTACAGGTGCCTCAGTGGTAAAGAATCCGCCTGGAATGCAGGAGATGAAAGAGACATAGGTTTGATCCCTGGGTCAGTAAGATCCCCTGGAGGAGGGCATGGCAACCCACTCCAGTATTCCCACCTGGAGAATCCCACAGACAGAGGGGCCTGGTGGGCTACAGTCCATGGGGCTGCAAAGAGTCAGACACGACTGAAGTGACTTAGCACACATGCATAGCACGTTGTTAACCTGATTTGAACCATCATTTTATGGCTACATTTAAAGGCCTGATCGATTAACAAAATCCAGTTTCATGGGCTCCTCCAGTGGAGCAGCTGAGTGGGCACCGGATGTGAGATCAGGCTGGACCAGCAGATTCTGCGTTAACATCAGAGCCTCGGAAATCAGGCACATGGTTGGACTAGGATGCAAAACTCCAGGAAGAGCCCAAAGTAACCCCTGCTGATGGCCTGAGAGAAGGGAAATCATCTCTCAGTTTCTCAGTGTCCTTGCTTGGCTTCCAGGGCTTTCTGCTTGCTTCTGCCTCTACCCCCTTCTGCCCCCATCTCATCCCCTGATCTGGAAGCTCCCATCCTTGCTGTGGAACTAATGCAGTAACACGGGGTGCAGCTGCGCCTCCCAGGCCCGCCGTTGCCCCGGGATGCACCTGGTTGCAGTTACACAACAGTCTTCCTGGAAGAGGTCCCTAATGTTTCTCCAACTCCCCCAACTGTGAATTTGTCCAGGAAGCCAGGAAATGCCCTGTGGAACTTGAACTGAACGATCAGATGAAGCAGGTCACACAGGTCAAGTGATGACTCATGCTTTGGAACTCATTTCATCCCAAAGGGAAAATCCATACTCTTGTCCTGAATGCTCTGAAATAAATTGCAAAGGTTTTGAAAGTCTAAAAATAAATGCTTCCCCAGTGCAGAGTTGTCGCAGGAGCAAAGCCCTAGATTGGTTTTAATTTCCTGTCTTGTAATACTTTCTAAATTTGTGAAACCCTCTGCCATGTCTTCAAAAGCTGCCAGCAAACCTTGCTTTGTGTTTAATGAAGAGGCTGAGTCATAGAAGGTCAACTGATGTTTCCAGGGTCACACTTACATAAGGAAAGGGACTGGAATTTTTGCTCAGGCCTCTCTGCCTCTTTCTTCCTTCTTCAGGCCACCTTCCCCTGATTTCTATCTGCATTATCCTTTGGTTCTTAGAATGACGAGACACTTACAGCTCATACCAACCAATCTGCCTTCCAGTGTCTGTGGGTCTATGCTTTTTCTTTTGTTTGACTTTGGTTATCGCATCCTTCCCATGGGGGAGCAAGAAGGATGAAGCCTGAGGCCTTAACCAGAACCTAAGTTAGATGCAGTTGACGGGTCTGAGACATTACCTGGCCCAAATCCAAAAGAAGAAGCAGACTAGGGGCAAGTGACTGTCTCTAATCACTTGAACCCTAGTCCCCTCAAGGGCAAGAGTCACTGCTTTCTCTGCCACTAGACTCTACTTGGTATACATTGCAGTACCTGGCTCAGTGGGCTTCCCAGATGGCTCAGTGGTCGAGAACCCACCTGCCAGTGCAGAAGATAGGTTCAGTCCCTGAGTCAGGAAGATCCCCTGGAGGATGGCGTGGCAACCCATTCCAGTATTCTTGCCTAGTGAATCCCATGGACAGAGGAGCCTGGCAAGCTACCATCTACAGGGTCGCAAAGAGTCATACACAATTACTATTCTAATTGCTTTACTACCCTAAATACAAATACAGTAAAGTGACCTACATATGAACGAGTGCTGTTGCAAGAGCATGCTCATAAACCCAATTTGTTTATAAGCCCAACGAGGTTAACCAAGGCATTCAACTAACACAGTCAGCTTTATAGTACTGTACTGTAATAGGTTTATAATACTTGCCGCTCAAATAACACATAAAAAGCAAACACAAATAGTAAAGGAAATGTTTTTAATCTTACAGTACAATACCTTGAAAAGCACAGTACAACAGCTGGCATATAGGGGCTGGCACTGAGGGAACAGGCAAGAAGAGTCACTGTCTGGAGGAGGGAGAAGAGGTGGAAGATGGTGGAGCTGAAGGATCGTCAGCAACAGGAGATGGAGGGCAAGCTGCAATGTCATTTACACGTGATAGAAGGCATTCAGTTCAGTTCAGTTCAGTTCATTTCAGTCGCTCATTGGTGTCCGACTCTGCGACCCCATGCATCGCAGCACTCCAGGCCTCCCTGTCCATCACCATCTCCCGAAGTTCACTCAGATTCACGTCCATCGTGTCAGTGATGCCATCCAGCCATCTCATCCTGGGTCGTCCCCTTCTCCTCCTGCCCCCAATCCCTCCCAGCATCAGAGTCTTTTCCAATGAATCAACTCTTCGCATGAGGTGGCCAAAGTACTGGAGTTTCAGCTTTAGCATCATTCCTTCCAAAGAACTCCCAGGGCTGATCTCCTTCAGAATGGACTGGTTGGATCTCCTTGCAGTCCAAGGAACTCTCAAGAGTCTTCTCCAACACCACAGTTCAAACGCATCAATTCTTCGGCGCTCAGCCTTCTTCACAGTCCAGCTCTCACATCCATACATGACCACAGGAAAAACCATAGCCTTGACTAGACGGACCTTAGGCAGCAAAATAATGTCTCTGCTTTTGAACATGCTGTCTAGGTTGGTCATAACTTTTCTTCCAAGGAGTAAGCGTCTTTTAATTTCATGGCTGCAGTCACCATCTGCAGTGATTTTGGAGCTCCAAAAAATAAAGTCTGACACTGTTTCCACTATTTCCCCATCTATTTCCCATGAAGTGATGGGACCGGATGCCATGATCTTCGTTTTCTGAATGTTGAGCTTTAAGCCAAGTTTTTCACTCTCCTCTTTCACTTTCAACAAGAGGCTTTTTAGTTCCTCTTCACTTTCTGCCATAAGGGTGGTGTCATCTGCATTCATATCTTGATAAAAGGCATGTCCACATTTTTGAAAGTTCACAACTTGAAGTTTTGTATATAGGGGATGCACTGTAAATTCCATTATTGCTCTAATTTCGAATACACTTTGACTATTTTAAAAAATGGGTGTTCTGTTCAAGATGCTGGACTCCTTGAGGAGCTGTGTTTCAGAATGCGGGCTGCTGTCTCGTAGAAAGCACTGGGGTCTGTTTCTCTCCTGCCAGACAGAGCACAGGGATGCTGGTGGGCTTGGTGCTGGCTGGCGTGCTGAGCGCATCACACCACCAGCTACATACACAGCATCCGCAGGGTACCTGGAGTGAGAACCCCCAAGGAAGCTCTGCCTCCCTGGTCTGGTTCACCAGATAGGGGCTGTGGCAGAGAGAATGCCCAGAAAAGGATAAAAGTTTCAATCAAACTTTGAAAACTCTGTCCCAAAGATTGGCAATTCTATTTCTTTTCATGTATTTTTTTAAATTTATAATAATTTTTATATTTCCTTTTAAATGGCAATGGAAATTTTTCTTTTTCATGATGCTACCAATAATTCTTTCAATAGGACAACATGTACATGGATCATTGATCCGGCTCACCTTTTCTGCTTCCTATTTTCATCATTCAGAGCAGACGTGTGAGGCATTTGATGGTCAACAGACTTCGTTGCTTTTTAACGCTCTAAAACTGTCAAATCACAGTCTGATTGAGGGCAAGCACTGACCGTGGCAACTGGCTACAGACTTCTGATCATCAGTGTACTAAATCTGTGATGGCCCTAAGCTGCAGTGCTTTCCAGCATCCACCAGGTACCATCCATCAGCAGCCCCTCACCATGGTTCTGATACTCTGTTCTGTCCCCTGTAGGGGTCATTATATTTTTTTGCAGACATTTGATTTTGGAAAGGCTTGAGATTTCTATATTAGTTCCTCACCCATAAATGCTTTTTTTTTTCTTTCCCTGGCTTATTGGTATCCCCACTTGAGTTTCCAAGAATGTTCTCACTTTCCACTTTTCTTTCTTTTCATATACACTTTGCTCTTACAGAAGATGGGACACTGCATGAGGAAAACTGGATTTTAAGTGCCAGCTTGCCACTTGCTAGCCAGTGCACCTAACCAAGTCAGCTTACATCTCTGGGTCTTGATTTCTTTGTCTATAAAGTAAAGATCAAAAATATGTTTCTGAGAATACATTAGTTCCAGTTCAGTTCAGTTCAGTTGCTGAGTCATGTCCGACTCTGTGACCCCATGGCCTGCAGCTCGCCAGGCCTCCCTGTCCATCACCAACTCCCGGAGTCTACTCAAACTCATGTCCATTGAGTCGGTAATGCCATCCAACCATCTCATCCTCTGTCATCCCCTTCTCCTCCTGCCTTAAATCTTCCCCAGCATCAGCGTCTTTTCCAATGAGTCAGTTCTTCACATCAGGTGGCCAAAGTATTCAAGTTTCAGTTTCAGTCCTTCCAATGAATATTCAGGACTGATTTCCTTTAGGACAGACTGGTTGGGTCTCCTAGTAGTCCAAGGGACTCTCAAGAGTCTCCTTCAACACCACAGTTCAAAAGCCTCAATTCTCTGGCGCTCAGCTTTCTTTATAGTCCAACTCTCACATCCATACATGACCACTGGAAAAACCATAGCCTTGACTAGATGGATCTTTGTCCCAGTGATGTACTATTTGAGAATGTGTGTGTGTCTTTGTGTGTGTGTGTTAGTTGCCCAGTCATGTCTGACTCTGAGATTACATGGACTATAGCCCTCCAGGCTCCTCTGTCCATAGAATTCTCCAGCCAAGAATACTGGAGTGAGTAAACCATTCCCTTCTCCAGGGTATCTTCCCTCTCAGGGATCAAATCCAGGTCTCCTGCATTGCAGTCAGATTTGTTACCATCTGAGCCATTTTTTTGGGTTCCAAAATCACTGCAGATGGTGATTGCAGCCATGAAATTAAAAGACGCTTACTCCTTGGAAGAAAGGTTATGACCAACCTAGATAGCATATTGAAAAGCAGAGACATTACTTTGCCGACTAAGGTCCATCTAGTCTAGGCTATGGTTTTTCCTGTGGTCATGTATGGGTGTGAGAGTTGGACTGTGAAGAAGGCTGAGCGCCGAAGAATTGATGCTTTTGAACTGTGGTGTTGGAGAAGACTCTTGAGAGTCCCTTGGACTGCAAGGAGATCCAACCAGTCCATTCTGAAGGAGATCAGCCCTGGGATTTCTTTGGAAGGAATGATGCTAAAGCTGAAACTCCAGTACTTTGGCCACTTCATGCGAAGAGTTGATTCATTGGAAAAGACTCTGATGCTGGGAGGGATTGCGGACAGGAGGAGAAGAGGCTGACAGAGGATGAGATGGCTGGATGGCATCACTGACTCAGTGGACGTGAATCTGAGTGAACTCCGGGAGTTGGTGATTGACAGGGAGGCCTGGCGTGCTGCGATTCATGGGGTCGCAAAGAGTCGGACACGACTGAGTGACTGAACTGAGCTGAGCCATCAGGGAAGCTCCACTATATATAAATACCTTTAAAAACTATAAAGTGACCTACAGATGGCATGAGACATAACTTTATAAGATCTTGTCCTCGAGGTATGTGTGTGTGTGTGTTAGTTGCTCAGTCGTGTCCGAGTCTTTGCGACCCCAGGTCCTCTGTCGGGTTGCCATTTCCTTCTCCATACTTGTCCTCCATGAATTCTTATTAACAACAAAGTCTCCATGAGTGTCGTCGGTGAGACCATATTGGGCATGTTAGGGATGAGAAAATTCCTCTGCTTTTCTTGTTCCCTCTTTCACTCCAACCACTTCAACTGTTCATCTTATCCTCTTCAACCGTATTCATTTTTGTGAGCCACCACAAATCTTTTGTCTATTGGGGATGATAAATTATTTAATAAATAAGTAATTAGTAACATAAATATGATTACTTAATGATAGAAGGCACAATCCCTGATGGTAAGTGGTATATATAGGGTTGGCCAACAAGTTTATTCAAGTTTTACATAACATCGTATGGAAAAATCCAAACAAACTTTTTGGCCAACCCAATATATCATAATGGAAACATATCTAATGACACTGGAGAGGTTTCTGAAGCTCTGAGCGAGTGGGAGAGATGGCAGGTGATAGGGGTGGGATGTGAGAGAGCCCCAGGCATGGGGAAAGAGAGAAGAAAGGGCGGCAGGAAGACCTTCCGTGAAGAAGCCTTGAGGCCAAAGGAAAAGAGTGAAGAGGGGCTTTGGGGCCAAGGAAGGATATGAATAAACTTGCAAACACAGGAATTGGGTAACATGTTTTGGAGAAAACAAGGTAGCTTGGACTGGCTGGAATTGAGGGAAAGAAAACTGAAGTACAAGACAAGGAAGCGACTTTTTAAATTTTTTGATTTATTTTTAATTGCAGGATAATTGCTTTACAATATTGGTTTCATTTCTGCCATATATCAACATGAATTAGTCATAGGTGTACATATGTACGCTCCCTCTTGAATCTCCCTCCCACCTCCCACCCTTTCTCACACCTCTAGGTATTACAGAGCCCTGCTTTGAGTTCCTTGGAGTCATACAGCAAATTTCCATTGGCTATGCATTTTACATACTGTGTATTAACACCTGTATATGGAACCAAGAAAGATGGTACTGATGAGGCTATTTGCAAGGCAGCAATGGAAATGCAGACATAGAGAACAGAGTTATGGACACGGGCAGAGGAGAGGAAGGAGAGATGGTGAGATGCAGGCAGAGAATGTCACGGAAGCATTTACACCACCGTATGTAAAAGAGGGGACTTTTCAGAGTCTGAGCTTCTTGAAACAGACGTGCTGCTGGTCCGTGTGTCTGTGTAAAATCCGTGGGGCTTGGAGACAAGATGCTCAGGCTGGAGTCAGCAAGTCTGGTTTCCTTTCTATCTCTGAGTCATAAAGCATCCTTGAGCTTCAATTGCTTTTTTTTCCAGAAAAAGAGCTCTCACTCAACATCAGTGTCGGAACACATCAGGGGGCTGTGCAAGTAATTGGTGGCTATGGTGATGGTTTAAAGTTTGTGGATAATTTTATTTCATTAGAAATCGCTTGTTCCAATATTTCTTGGGTGAAAGGAAAGGGATGACCCACAGATACAGAGAACAGATTTTGGTTGCCAGCAGGGAAGAGAGGTTGGGGAAGGATGGATTGGGAAATGGAGATTATCAGATGCAAACTATTACATAAAGAATGGATAAACAACAAAGCCCCACTGTATAGCACAGGGAACTATATTCAATATCCTGTAATAAACCATAATGGAAAAGAATATGAAAAAGAATGTAAATATATGTATAACTGAGTCACTTTGTTGTACAGCAGAAATTAACACATATTGTAGATCAAACTATAACGAAGTATTTTTTAACATGGTATTTGACATCATTTAAAGGGACACTTTTATCATGTAAAGCATCTTATTGATGACAAGATTAACCTTTTGCTAACTTAATAGTTGTATGTACCACATTGAATTTTCTTTGAGAGCAACATGTCTGAAACTGCTTTGCATCCATTACATGGTAAGGTTTCCACCAATGCTTACTGTTCAGTTATTCCTGATTTTTTATCCCACCATTGTGGTCCCCTGTGTGGCTGTGGGTAAGTCCACAGCCCCAGCTTACCCAAGCCTAGCCATCTTCTGTGTCTTTTACCAATGGAAGACAATACTCAATGGCACACAGAAAGGAAAATGAGACTTTTCAAGTTCACCAGACAAAATCCAGGTGTGAGCACTGTGAAGTGAGGAAAAGAGAAAAACAAACACCAAGAACTTTGACAGCTCTTCTTGATTTCATAGTAGTCAACTACCAAAGACAACCACTCTAATAAGGTACAGTGAGTTCTTTTTCTTTTCCCCCAGCTTAATTGAGATATTTTTGATATATGCATATGTACATTTAAGGTGTAGAGTATGGTGAGCTGATCACATATTTATTGTGAAATCATCATTAAAACAATATTAACACCTTCATTCCTTCACATAATTATCATTGTGTGTGTGTGTGTGTGGTGATGACATTTAAGATCTATTCTCTTAACAGGTTTAAAGTATGTAATACAGCTAATTTTAGTCACCGTGCTGCCCATTAAGCCCCTAGAATTCATTCACCTCTCGTGGGAAGGTGTGCATTGCTTCATTTCCCCACCCCTACTTCCAAGACCATGGCAACCCCTGATCTACTGCCTATTCCTCTGAGTTCAACTTTTTTTAATTATAAACATTTTATCTTGGAGAAATTTACAGGAAAGTTAGGAAGAGCACAGACTTCCTTATATCCTTCATCCGGATACCCCCAGTTTAATATCTTATGTAATCATGGAACATATATCAAAAGCAAGAAATTAACATTGCTGCAGTACTACTTATTGAACTACAAACTACTTCAGTTCAGTCAGTTCAGTCGCTCAGTTGTGTCCGACTCTTTGCGACCCCATGAATCGCAGCACGCCAGGCCTCCCTGTCCATCACCAACTCCCGGAGTTCACCCAAACTTATGTCCATACAGTCGGTAATGCCATCCAGCCATCTCATCCTCTGTCATCCCCTTCTCCTCCTGCCCCAAATCCCTCCCAGCATCAGGGTCTTTTCAATGAGTCAACTCTTCGCATGAGGTGGCCAAAGTACTGGAGTTTCAGCCTCAGCATCATTCCTTCCAAAGAACTCCCAGGGCTGATCTCCTTCAGAATGGACTGGTTGGATCTCCTTGCAGTCCAAGGGACTCTCAAGAGTCTTCTCCAAGACCACAGTTCAAAAGCATCAATTCTTCAGCGCTCAGCCTTCTTCACAGTCCAACTCTCATATCCATATACGGCCACTGGAAAAACCATAGCCTTGACTAGACGGACCTTAGTCGGCAAAGTAATGTCTCTGCTTTTGAATATGCTGTCTAGGTTGGTCATAACTTTCCTTCCAAGGAGTAAGTGACTGCACTAATTTTTCCACTAATGTCCTTTTTCTGTTCCAGAACTCAATCCAGAATACATATCGCATAAAGAAAGCTGAGAACTGAAGAACTGATGCTTTTGAACTGTGGTATTGGAGAAGACTCTTGAGAGTCCCTTGGACTGCAAGGAGATCCAACCAGTCCATTCTGAAGGAGATCAACCCTGGGATTTCTTTGGAAGGAATGATGCTAAAGCTGAAACTCCAGTACTTTGGCCACCTCATGCAAAGAGTTGACTCATTGGAAAAGACTCTGATGCTGGGAGGGATTGGGGGCAGGAGGAGAAGGGGACGACAGAGGATGAGATGGCTGGATTGCATCACCGACTCAATGAACGTGAATCTGAGTGAACTTCGGGAGTTGGTGATGGACAGGGAGGCCTGGCGTGCTGTGATTAATGGGGTCGCAAAGAGTCGGACACGACTGAGCGACTGAACTGACTGAACTGATACATGCACACACCACACGTGTGTGCACGCGTCCACACACACACACACACACACACACACACTTTTACCATCTCTCTCCATTTCTTTCAAAGAAACCCAAATCCAAAACCTTTCTCTCTCTTCGTCTCCATATCCCTCTATTTCTCTACTTATATTTGTTTCATTTTTTATTTTGTATTGGAGTAGAGTTGATTAGCAATATGCAGCAAAGTGACTCAGTTACGCATACACACGTGTCCACTCTTTTTCAAATTCTTTTCCCATATAACTCACTACATAACATGTGTGGAGTTCCCTGTGCTATATAGAAGGTCCTTGTTGCTAATCTGTTTTAAATACAGTAGTGCATACGTGTCAATCCCAAACCCCCAATCTGTCCCTCCCAAGTTCAGCTTTTTTAGGCTTCACATACGCATGAGATCATGCAGTATTTGTCTTTTTCTGCCTGACTTATTTCACTTAGCACAACACCCTTAAAGCCCAACCAGGCTGCTGCAGGAGGGAGGTTCTTGAAGGTGGGATGCTTTGCACAGTGCACCATGAGGTCTCAGCAGGAACCAAAAGGGACAAACTCTCAAACAATGGCATCGTTTTCCCCCAGCAGATTCAGGGAGGAGTGGGTCTGTCTTGTGACTGGAGCAATGCTGAGTCACTGAGAGGTTGACCCATGTGCAGCCATGAGCCAGCCCAGGTCTTCAGAGAATGAGGACAATTGTACAACCTTCAGAGAAAAGAACTTATAAATTAGGATTGGCAGCCAACGTGAGACTGAGGACTATTATGAAACAGAAAGACCTTCTGCCAGCTGACTGGGAGACTTGAACCCAGCAATGTGAGTGTTTACACCCAAGAAGCTATTGGTCACCATGGATGGTCAAACAAGTCTCCTTTGAATTGATGTTTCTTTGTCTCTTTCTCTGTTTGTGCCTCATGTGAGATTATACATTTATATGCATGTGCTAAGCAGACGGTTGATGCTATTTGGCTCTGATTTCATTTGGCCTCTTAACAACAGCCTATATATCAATAGGATGATTTTAGTGCTTATCAACTCTTCTGTGTGTCATGTCAAAACATCAGAAGCTGTGAGAGACACCAGGCTGCACACACATGGCCTGGTAGGATCCCAGAAGGATGTCTTTCATTAGGGGGGCAGTAAATGAGAGCCACAAAGCCAGCCAAAGAAGTTCCATTTGACCCTTGCTTTTGGAAGTGTGAAGTCCTAGCCTGAGATTTCCTAACTCTTCATTCTTCTCTCTCTGGGGCCAGCTTTTACTTGATCCATCCCTTCCCTCGTGTTGGGACTTTGCTGGCAATTAGTCAGTTAGATTTCTGGCCAGTTCTGCCCCTACCTTGGTATCCCCTCTCCCCCAGCATCTGCTTTCCCTGTCTGGCCGCTTGGGAGCTAGTCTGCCTGGCTCTGATCCTGACCCATCTCTTATCGGTCTTCCCTGGTGCGTCAGTGCTAAAGAATCCACCTGCCAACGCAGGAGACTTGGATTTGATCCCTGGGTCAGGAAGATCCCTGGAGAAGGGAATGGCTACCCACTCCGGTATTCTTGCCTGGAGAATTCCATGGACAGAGGAAACTGGCAGGCTACAGTCCACAAGATTGTAAAGAGTTGGACATGACTTAGTGACTAAACAACAACAACGTCTCTTGTCAGCCAAATGACCTTGGACCAGGCAACCTCTTTAAGGCTTTGTTTCCTCATCTGTCAAGTGGAGGGACTAATAACTCCATCAGTTTTGTTGTAAGGGATGAGCGAGTCACTACGTCTGCAGCGATTGGGCCCAATGATACTTGCCAAGCATTACTCAAATAAAGCGTTATGGTTATTGGGCAGTCAGCATCTTCCTTTTATGTTTTAACCAGCACCCTGACTTCTTTTGTAATGATTATAATACATTTTATTTAATTGAGTATATCCAAAATATTATCAGTTTAACATGATACTTTTATTGTGGTAAAATACATATCACACAAAATTTACCGTTTTCACCACTAAGTATACAACTCAGTGGCATTAAGTATAATTCACACTGTTAGGCAGCTGCCACCATCATCCATTCACAGAACTTTATTCCTCTTCTCCTCAAAATATAGAAGCTTCACAAGTTTGAGTGTCATCCTTGAGAAGAATCCATGCTAATTTTCTCCATATCACTTTCAATTATTGCCTGCTATCCGAAACAGCACAGCACGTGGAGCTTTGCTGATAGCCGGAAAGTGACCCACGTGTGCGAAGCGCCTTCCAGAGTAACTACATTTGAACATAACGCAACTCCTTTGCAACAACACACCTCTTCAGAAATGCTGCACTGCGAATTCTGTGGCCACCCACTTTAGAGAGACAGCTAGAGCCTGAATATTTTAAATGTGCTTTCTCACCAAGCAGATTCTTGGTTAGTGGGAGGCACTGGTTAATAAATTCTTCCCAAACAAAATAATGCCATTTGCAGCCTCATGGATAGACCTAGAGATGATCATACTAAGTGAAGCAAGTCAGAGAAAGACAAATACCAAATGACATCACTTATATGTGGAACATAAAACAATGATATGAATGAACTTACTTACAAAACAGAAATAGACTCACAGACATAGAAAATAAACGTATGGTTACCAAATGGGAAAGGGGGAGGAATAAATTAGGAGTTTGGGATTCACTTATATATACACGGCTGCTGCTGCTGCTAAGTCGCTTCAGTCGTGTCTGACTCTGTGTCCAACCCCATAGACGGCAGCCCACCATGCGCCCCCGTCCCTGGGATTCTCCAGGCAAGAACACTGGAGCAGGTTGCCATTTCCTTCTCCACATATATATACTGCTATATATAAAACAGATAACCTACAAGGATCTACTTATAGCACCAGGAACTCTACTCAGCATTTTGTAATAACCTAAAAGGGAAAAGAATCTGAAAAAAAATATCTGTACCTCTGTGCATGCATGCTCAGTCACTTCAGCTGTGTCTGACTCTTTGCAACCCCGTGGACTATAGCCCTCCAGGCTCCTCTGTCCATGGGATTCTCCAGGTAAGAATACTGGAATGGGTTGCCACGCCCTCTTCCAGTGGATCTTCCTGATCCAAGGATCAAATCCATATCTCTTATGTCTCCTGCATTGGCAGGCAGGTTCTTTACCACTTACGCCACCTGGTAAGCCTATCTATGTATATATCTATATCTATATTTATATCTATATCTGTTCCTATATATGTCTGAGTCAGTGTACTGTGATTCACCTGAAACTAACATGACATTTTAAATCAACTATATTCAGATACATAAATAAATAAATTCTTTTCAAACAAGCATATTCTTTCCATAGATTTTAGACATGTGTCTTTCCTAGAGGACACTTTAACTCTGTAGTGTAAATATGGTTGTTCAGCTTCAGGTCAAATTTAAAACATGGTTATTTAGATGAAGTGCAGAAACCCTTGGTTGTGTCTCTTCCTATCCTGCATGACTATTTGGAACTCATCTCAGAATAGAAACAGATGCAGACATCCTTTGGATGTAGACGGGATTGGGGGTTAAATCCCACCCAAGGTACCCCTGTCTCTCTTGATGCTGAGTTTGGCCATGGGACTTTCTGTAGCTGAAAGGAATGCAAGCAGAAATGACCTCGTGCCAGCCAGCTCTGAAAACTTGTGTGAAGCTGGCATTGTCAGAAAAGGATGAAGCCCCCACTAGCCTGGGTCCTTTGGCAGTTCTGAAGATCAGAGACCCCTTCTAGTCAGTGGTAACTGAAGTATAAGCAGAAATACACTTTTATGGCTTTAAACCCTTGCAATTTGGGGATTAGTCATTACAGCAGCGCAATCAACCCTGTCCTGATTAGTACTCATTTTAAGTAACAAATATGAAAAATTCACTAAATCACTGAAGGTTTTCTTCCCATCCTCCTGTATCTCCAAATTTTCCCCTAGCCATCACCAGAAACAACTGAAAAAAAAAAAAACAAAAAACCAACAACCTTTGGAGCATAATTCTAATATTACTAGTTCTTTTATTTGTTTCCCAGCTCAGAATCTGCGAGGTAATGAGCCTTTTAAAGTGACTATTTTAGTGATCCTCCAAGGTAATATAGTTACTGGTGGGGATTAGTATATGGGAGCATCTGTCTGTCTTTCAATAGTCTTCATGACATTCCCTGTCATTCTCACTTGACAGATATATTTTAGGGCTGAAAAGTGATTTTCTTTTAAGTTAGAGAAAATGCAATTCTAAGTGAGTCAATTCTCCTGATTTGAAAGTACAGGTTAGACACCTTCCAAAGGTGAAGATATGAGCCCAAGGAGGTCTTGGGCATTCTATCCATTCAGAAGAGAGGGAAGGAGACCCATTGGAGACCCAGGGAGCCTCTCCCCAGAATATGCACAGACGTAAAATATGCATTCAGCTTCAAAAGACTCACGGTACTCCTGAACTCAGCTGGTACATTTCCACTTGCCTGAGAAAGATGTCCCGTGGCACAACCACATCATGTAAAGAAAGTCACACCCAGTTAGAAAGCCTGAGCCCAGGCTCCAGCGCCACCGCTCGCTAGTCATGAGATCAGAGCCCCATGCTCTTTTAGAGAGGAGAAATCTCTCCTGAGGGCTCTGTGTGTCATACAGTGGTCGAATGGGGCCGCGGCTATAGAGATGCTTAAGACTCGAGGCTGCCCTCAGCACTCTTCTGGGTTAGTGTACAGATTTCCCATCTCCCTCTCCCCAGTTCTAGTCCCAGGGAGCCCATTTCCAGGACACTGGCTGGGCCTCCTTTTCCAGGGGGTTAGGGCCACCAGGTTTTAGAAAGTCCCATATGGGCTGCCCTCTGATCCTTCCTGCTCCAAACTCATTCTGCCTCGCCGAGTGAGAGAGAGCTGGAGAAAGAAAGGCAGCGCCCACCCTGCCAGGGTGGAGTCTCTTATTCCCTTTAGTCTTCTTCACCAATCAATCAATGGGCTTTTCGCTTGGAGTTAAACACTGGGTTTATGTTTAGGGAGTAGAAGAGGTCCTCTCTTCATGCTGCAGATTCGTCCATGTGCTGGAGCTCTACAGGGGCTCAGCTGAAAATAGAGGGGTCCTGGGGTCCCTCATCTGCTATGTCTTATCTCTACTTCTCCCTCCGGGAATCAGGAGGGAGGAAGGGTGCTTGGGGATCCATGTTAGGTACTCCCTAGTTCTCCAGCCAAGCATCAACATGCCCCAGCCCCACATTAGTGCTTTAGGAAAAATAGCCAGAGCACAACCTGGGCAGTGCTCTGGAGGCAGCGACGGGGGAATCATTCACTGGGGGATTATGGTGAACCAGCCTGGTTCACCTCCCCGCTGTGTGAGGAGGGCATGAAAGGAGCTGTGCGGTTTTACAAACTGTAAAGACAAAAGGGAGACGGTGCTGTCATGCTCCAGCGACGGCAATGATCACCCCAACTTATCCCAAGAAGGATGGGGCTGCCGTGGGCGCCTGCTCCATTTCCTCCCCACGTCGGAGGTTCTGCAGGGCCTACCCTCTGTCTGTGAGGACTGTTCTTCTGTGCAGGGAAATAATTCCCTGATCTCCAATATGCTTTCCAGGCCCCTTTGAGATTTTTCTTCTTTCTTTTCTTTCGGGAGTTAAGAATCTAGGTCAGAACGTCTTCTAAATTTAGAGAACTTACTTGAAGAATGTCTTCTTTCTTTGCTCAGGCTAAAAGCAGGCTTGAACACCAGTGCTGGGTCATGTTTGAAAACTTCCCATGAGTGGGTGGGATAGGAGGGACTAACTTAATTGGAAGTAGATTTTGCTCAAATGGTATGCAATCTCTTCAAGGCAATGTGTAACTCAACTACAAGTTTTCTTCATCTTTTCTCCTTTCCTTATCTCTTCTCCTACAGATTCCCTGGGCTGTTGGGTTACATGACATTGCAAAAAGTCACATCACGTCACAAACCGAGATATGCCTTCTCTTTAGTCACTTGTGACCCAGCCAGCACTCCCTGACTCCACAGAGACCAAGGAATTTGCACCTCCTCTCAGCTTTGGCATGGCGCCTAGGATTCGCTAGCCTCTGGTTTCCCAGATCAAGGGGTTCATCATTTACATGCTTGCATGCATGCTAAGTCGTTTCAGTCGTGTCTGACTCTTTGTGACTATATGGACTGTAGCCCGCCAGGCTCCTCTGTCTATGGGGATTCTTCCAGCAAGAACACTGGAGTAGGTTGCTATGCCCTTCTCCAGGGGAGACTCCCGGTCCAGGGATTGCACCCGTGTCTCCTGTGGCTCCTGCACGGCAGGTGGGTTCTTTAGCACTGAGCCACTGGGGAAGCCTCATGCTTTACATACTTGGCCTTCTATTAATACCCTCTAATGAGTTCTTATGCGTCAGCGAGAAGCAGCCCTGTTTATTCGTGTGTCAGTCTGGAGACCTAACCGTAAATAATTTTAGCACGTGTGCAGAATTCTCTGGAGCCTGTATATGAGCCTAGAGACTCCTCGGATGAATTTCCAGTCGAGTCTGCGCTCTTGCTCCCCGCAGTGGAAGCCCTAGTTTTGGGACCCAGGCGGGTGGCACTGCATTCCACCCAGAGCTGATGGCACAGGGAAGAGAGGAAACAGCTTTGGTTTTTTGTGTTTTCATCTCATTCTGCAAAACAGGACTATGTCTGTTCCTGTCCTTTTAAAATGAGAGAATTTGAAAATTTACATTGGTTTGCAAATTGATTGTCCAGAATGTAAATAGAAAGCTATATATATTAGGCATTTCTGAGGGTGGAAACAGAAGTTTTGTGAGTATGAACACAGCTTAGGAGCGTACAAACTCCCGTGTGTGAAAAATGATTAAGACCCAAAGCCATCTTGGCTCAACTGAGAACCTTAGTGCAAGCCCAAGACCCCCCTCTATCATATCAAACATGGTGTCCATTCATTCATTCATTCAACTGGAACTTTAGCACTGACTTGTGCATGCCAGACTGGTAACAGAGTACTGCCAAGAAGTTCAGTCACGTGGAAGATCTAGAAATGTGGATAGACAATCACAATATAGTGAGATAAGAATCAGATGATGAGCAATCAAGAAGGACAACAATTTTGAGACAGGAACAACACAACTCATTTTTATAATTAGAAAAATTCCACGGCAAAGAATCCATAGAATGTTTATAGAATCCATGAAGTTAAATGTATATCTGTTCACACATGTGATGTATAGGTATCTGTTTCTCATGGATTATTATGTGTTTATCAAAACGTTCATAAAAGCAAATGTTAAAAAGCAGATGCTAAAACACATTTTTGAGGTTCAGAGTGGTGCTCTGCTTACTGCTAGTGACATCGTCTCCCATTTATTCAACACTATCAACAATCCTGCCCCACCCAGGCATTTCCAACCAAGTCTCTGTAGTAACATGCAGGAGGCTTGAATGGGGATTAGCAAAAGTGAAGCCTTAACTGGAGGAAGAAGATGATTGCCAAGCGGAATTGACCACACACTCCAACCACTATGTAGTTGGTCCTATAAAATGTTCCATGTTCACTTGAAAGGAATGTGTATTCTGTTTTTTGTTCTGCCTGTGATGTCCTGAAAATATCAATTAAGTCTAATTGTTCCATTGTATCATTTAGGATCTCTGTTGCCTTGTTGATGTTTTGTCTAGAAGGTCTGTCCGTTCATGTCAGTGGGATATATGGTATTCCACTATTATTGTTTCCCCATCAGTTTCTCCCTTTATGTCTGTTAGTATTTGTTTTATGTATTTGGGTGCTCCTGTTTGGGGGGCATGGGGTTTTCCAGGTGGCACTTTTGGTAAAGAATCTGCCTGCCACAGCAGGGGATGGGGGTTCACCCTCAGGGTCAGGGAGATCCCCTGGAGGAGGAAATGGCATCCTACTCCAGTATTCTTGCCTGGAAGATTCTGTGCGCAGACTATAATCCCCTGGCGGACTACAGTCCATGGAGCCACAAAGAGTCGGACACAACTGACCGACGGAACACGCATACACCCATGCTGGGGGCACATTTGTTGATGAGTATGATAGCCTCTTCTCTAATTGGCCCTTTCCTTGTTACACAGTGTCCTTCTTTATCTTTCTTTATGTCCTTTGTTTTAGAGGCTATTTGGTCTCATATGAAGTTTGT
The DNA here is from genome assembly GCA_006410935.1 of Redunca redunca. NCBI lineage: Eukaryota > Metazoa > Chordata > Mammalia > Artiodactyla > Bovidae > Redunca > Redunca redunca. The sequence continues at coordinate 87,338 of SJYQ01002401.1, read as the reverse complement.
GAGCCCTGATTTCTTGTCATTTCTGTTTTACACCCAACCACTATGGACGGTCATATATTTGAGTCTCTGTTGCCTGCTGGGAGAGAGATGATCCCTGATCAGGCAGTGTGCCCTCCAACACACCAAAGTGAGCACCAGAGCCCGTGGGCCTCTGGCCCGGGCAGGGTGTCCCTCTGGCCCCCAGGGTGTCCCTCTCCCCAGCGTCCGCCCCACAGCTCCCTGGTTGATGTGATCATGGTCACATGGTGGATTTTCATATTCCCTCAACACCTTCTGCTCCTTGGAAGAAAAGCTATGATAAACCTACACAGTGTATTAAAAAGCTGAGACATTACTTTGACAATAAAAATCTGTATCGTCAAAGCTACGGTTTTTCCAGGAGTCATGTATGGATGTGAGAGTTGGACCATAAAGAAGCCTGAGCACTGAAGAACTGATGCTTTTGAACTGTGGTGCTGGAGAAGACTCTTGAGAGTCCTGTGGACTGCAAGGAGATCCAGCCAGTCCATCCTAAAGGAAGTCAATCCTGAATATCCATTGGAAGGACTGATGCTGAAGCTGTAACTTGAACACTTTGGCCACCTGATGTGAAGAGCCGACTCACTGGGAAAGATCCTGATGCTGGGAAAGATTGGGGGCAAAAGGAAAAGGGAGCAAAAGAGGATGAGATGGTTGGAAGGCCTCACTGACTCAATGGGCATGAGTCTGAGCGAGCTCTGGGAGATGGTGAAGGACAGGGAAGCCTGGCGAGCTGCAGTCCCTGGGGCAGCAAAGAGTGGGACGCAACTGAGCGACTGAGCAACAGCACCTCCTAGGGGTACTGCTGGGGTCTGAAAGCTATACTCTAGCACTTTTCTTCTCTACTGGGTCATGGTGGGGAGTTTCTGTTTGAAGAGGTAAAGTCTCTTCAAGTTTACCTATGAGACGCTTTGGCCCCCTTCCTGTTAGCTGGTCCTCTGAGCACCCCTGAGGTCTCTCCGTATCGCTCCTACCTGGCACAGGAGCAGGCTGCCTTTGCACTTACAGTTCAACTGCAGGCAGATGACTCTGCTCAGTGACAACACGGAGAGTGAGAGAACAAAGGTGGAATTTTTCTTTTTTCTCTTCTGGGGCTTCAAATCTAGTTTTAGACACCAAATATTTCCAAATTAAAGAAAGGCAAAAATGCAAAACCGGTTCCAACTCATAAGGAATGAAGTCATCTTTTCTGCTGCCCTAAGACCCTGGTGGCAATGTGGTCACCCCGGAAGGCTTAGCTCTTCTGTCTTGACTGTGGATTCTCTCCATGAGATTAGGGACCAGGTATTTTCTTAAAGTTTTTTTTTTTTTTTAAATGTGGCTCATTTTCAAAGTCTTTATTGAATTTGTTACAATGTTGCTTCTGTTTTATGCTTGGCTGTGAGGCTTTAAGGATCATAGTTCCCCACCCAGGGATCCAATCTGCACCCCCTGCATTGGAGGGTGAAATCTTAACTACTGGACGGCCAGGAAAGTCCCCAGAACTAGCTCTTTTCAATTTCACATCCCCAAGGCCTGTCATGGTATTTGTTACTGCTAGGTGGCCTACATGTGTTTGCGTGCATGCAAGCTAAGTCGCTTCAGCTGTGTCCAACTTTTTATGACCCCCATGGACTGTAGCCCTCCAGGCTCCTCTGTCCATGGGGTTCTCCAGGCAAGAATACTGGGGTTGGTTGCCAAGCCCTTCTCCAGGGATCTTCCTGGCCCAGGGATTGAACTCACATCTCTTGAATTTCCTGCATTGGCAGGTAGGTTCTTTACCACTAGTGCCATCTGGGAAACCCTCTATACATGTTTACTGGGTGCTAAATTTTCTAAGGGCTAAACTGGTGGAGCCATCTTCTTCACATTGACTGCCATGGAGCAGTCAGGGTTTCACTACCTCAGTTACCTAATGATTCAGAAGTCCCTGGCACGATGTTAATAAAGCAGAATCATATGAGCATCATAAAGTGAACGTCAGCCAAGATTCCCTCCCTCTCCAGAAAGCATCACTTGTTCAGGGTAGCAAAATGGCAAGGACAGTTCTCCTCATTAACCATGAGGTGGCATATGTATTATGCACATTTGTGTGTGTGCCTGTGTGCAGAGATTAATGTGCCAAAGTACAGTCACACATATGCACACGTATAATGTGATTTGGGGGAAATACTGAGATAACCAGTAATAAAAACACATTTTGTGTATTTTCAATATAATTTACCTCCCTACAGTCAAGGGGTAAAAGTAAGGAGTGGTTCATATGAGGAAAAGAGGTTGATACAGAGAGCCAGGAGATGGATGCTCAGGAATGAAGACACCGTCCTAGGAAAGAAGAACAGGGAGGAAGGGACTCCCAGTGAGGACAAATTCTTGATCTCTTGCCCTATATTCTAGGGACCCAGTGGCGAGGGCTGCCAGAAGTCCTGTGTCTGTATAGGTTCTTGGAAGAAGAGGGTCAGAGCGGACCCCTCTGCGGGCCACTGAGGGGCTCAGGGCCTCCTGCATCCGCTCACCATCAGCTCCAGCTGCTGGCTGAGAACCACAGCTACCCAACCAGGCTGGGCTCTCAGCAGAAAGCATGCAGAGCCATCCAAAGCCTGCGGTCTGGACCTCTGTTTCTGTGAAACCAGCCCTGCCATCCATCCATGGTGGGGAGTTAACCATTCTCAGACTTCCCCCCTCATTTCCAAAATGGAGCTACTACAGGATTTACTCCAGGACTTTGGACACCTCATGCGAAGAGTTGACTCATTGGAAAAGACTCTGATGCTGGGAGAGACTGGGTGCAGGAGGAGAAGGGGACGACCCAGGATGAGATGGCTGGATGGCATCACGGACTCGATGGACATGACTCTGAGTGAACTCTGGGAGATGGTGATGGACAGGGAGGCCTGGCGTGCTGCGATTCATGGGGTCGCAAAGAGTCGGACACGGCTGAGCGACTGAACTGAACTGAACTGAACTGAACTGAACAGGATTTCCCTGGCAGTCCAACGGTTATGGCTCCTCCTCCCCGTGCATGGGGCGTGGGTTTGGCCCCTCGTTAGGGAACGAAGATCCCTCATGCCGTGCAGCACGGCCAAAGTAAGAATAATGAAATGGAGCTACTGTTTGGTCTCCTGGGTCCTCAAGAGAATGCACGCAACGCAGCGCCTCCCATGCAGACAGAAAGGTGACCTGTGGCCATTCTTGCTAGAAGCTATCATTGCAGGCAGAGGCCGGATTCTCACTGGAAACAGCTGAGATGGGGGGTAGGCCTGGGCCAGGCAGAAAATTTCAGGAGAATTTCAGACACTTGTTCACATTCAGTGACTCCTAGGAAGAATAACGTTCACATCTTGGTTGGGAAGAACCTGAGAGCTATTTTTTGTTGTTGTTTCAGATTTTGTTTAATTGAAGTGTAGTTGATTTACAATGCAGTGTTCGTTTCTGCTGTACGGCAAAGTATCTTGGTTATGCACGTATATATTCTTTCTTTTTCTTTTCTTGTTCATTGTGGTTCACCCCAGTTCCTTATGCTACAGCAGAATTTTGTTGTCCATCCATTCTGTAAATGGGACGTGAAGTATGAAAGGTGCTGGTCACTGGATGGGGTGACATCACAGGAGAAGGGTTAAAGTACAGGCTGTGAAGGGTGGTCAGAAGAAAAAGTAAGCTGCAAATGAGCTCCTCCTACCTGATCATTTAGGGGTGGAGGAGAGGGGGACTAGCCGGTGCCTCCCCTGCCCCCATCCCACTGCAGTCTGCCCAGTAGACAACTCAAAGCAAGACTTATTCTTGTGAGGCCCATACCATCAGTGCCTGGATGGCTTGGTTAAACCCACCCTCTGCTGTCTTCTGTGCCCAGATGTGATGCAGAATACCTCAATTCCCCCTCACTCTCCTGTCCCAGGCTGGAATTAGGACTGAACAGATGGAATGCAACCAACTTGAATCTCTGCCAACTTAGAGGTCAAATCTTATGATATTTTCTTGGAGACGGTGTGAAAAACCCAAAATACTCAAAAGACAGTTTTTCTTGGGATATTTCTGATTTATCTGGAGCCAGAAAGTTGAAGACATTTACAAAAGGCAGATTTCTATGTGGAAAAAAAGAAGACTTTTTTTTTTTTTTCCATCATGCCTTTACCTGAAAGCCAGACTGTTTTCAGAATGTGCAAACTGGAAGCAGATTGGGTAAGTGCTGCTGTTTATCGCTTGGGCCTTTTGAAGTTGAGAAAAAGCCCAAATATGAACCAATCGATTTGTCTGCTCTTAGGAGGCTTATCTGTCAGGAGCTATTATCTTATATTGTAGTAATAAACGCGCCTTGCCTACTGATGAGAGAGGAGTGGGGCTCTGCACACTTCCAAGAGGATATGCATCAGGGCAACATTGCCCAACAGATGTATTAAGAGAAACCAGTTCCCTGAGATGAAAGTACATTATCTGTGATAACCAAGCTTGGACACAAACCAGATTAAACAAAATCAACTTTGTCTCTTTTCCTTGGGGAAACTCAGTTTTTGGTATAAGCTTAATATTATATATATATATATATATATATAATGATATATATATATCATATCTTTCACTATGATTTTTCAAGGGTGAGAAGTCAATACTTAGCATTTCCCAAACTTATTTGATGATATTTTTCTCTGAAAATAATTTTCACAGAACACGTATTGGGAAATATTGCACAAAAATCACTCATCAATTTACTGACAATTGAAGCATGGTCAGATATTTAAAATAATAAATTTGGTAGCCTTCTGTAATCTTTAACCTCCAAACTCTTTGGGAGACAAAAGCCCATCACTAATTCTAACCAAATTAGCTGCCATTTATTGAAGCTGTGTGTGTGTGTGAGCTCAGTCACTCAGTCACGTCCGACTCTTTGTAACCGCATGGACTGTATAGCCCACCAGGCTCCTTTGTCCATGGGATTTCATAGGCCAGAATGCTGGAGAGCGCTGCCACTTTCTTCTTCAAGGGATCTTCCTTCGGATCAGCCCAGGGATTGAACCCTTGTCTCTTGTGTCTCCTGCATTAGCATGCGGATTCTTTGCCGCTGTGCCACCTTGGAAGCCCCTTACTGAAGCTAAGGAAATATAAAACCAACATGATTTCTGCATGGAAGATGTATAAAATAAATACATGAAATATATAAGGCATATAAAATAAAATAGAAACAACTCTTGCTTTGGTCTGTGGATGGCGTGTGTTAGCCTGGCAGTTACCAGCTGAGCAGCTGTAGATGGTTTCATCCTGTAGAGACATGTGATGTGCCGTGCTTAGTCACTCAGTCATGTCCGACTCTTTGCGACCCTGTGGACTGTAGCCCGCCAGGCTCCTCTGTCCATGCGGATTCTCCAGGCAAGAATACTGGAGTGGGCTGACACATGATAGATAACTAAAATCCAAAAGGTAGGGATTTTTTTTTATATTGATTAACATTCATCTCAACTCTAAAGGAGAGATGAAGGATAATGTATATTCCTGATTGAACCGAGAAGTATACAGACTTACAAGCCTCCAAGATCACAGTCGTTGGAGTAATGCTGCTCAGAGATAAAGTGCTCTCAGATCACCATATAGTGATCTGTGGAAAACAGTGAGCAAATGCACAGATGGGCACACATGCACACAAGTGCACGCGTGTACACACACACAGACACACACACACACACACACTCCACTCCAGGCTGAGAAAAGTAAAACGGAAACATCCTGGCCGTTGCAGTAGAAAGAGATGGGATTTTAAGCTCAGTACATCTGATTCTCATTCCACTGAAAGCAGAGTTTTTCTCTTAGAGATAGCCATCTCACAACAAGTTAGAAACATTAAAAGCGAGAAAACCTCAGTGTTTTTCTTTCTTTCCTGCTCAGTGGATTGCTCTGCTCCAACTCAGTTGCCAGATTCCATTCACAGGAGATGCCACTGGAGGAAAAGAAGTGCATAAAGTTTGCTCTCAATGAGATCCACACCCTGAGGTAAGTTATGTGCAGGACTAAATCATGTCATAGAAACAAACCAATCCCTGGCCTGGAGGAGAAAGGGGGCAGGCCAGATATGGACAGCGAGTTTGTCTTGAAAGTCGGGGTGAGTACAAGATGGGAGAGAAGAGGGCGCTAGTTTGGCAGCTTCCCAGAAGGGCACCAAGTCAGAAAAGAAGTGTTTTCTGCATTCAGGCTTGGAGCATCGCTGCTGCTGCTGCTGCTAAGTCCCTTCAGTCGTGTCCAACTCTGTGCGACCCCACAGATGGCAGCCACCAGACTCTCCTGTCCCTGGGATTCTCCAGGCAAGGACACTGGAGTGGGTTGCCGTTTCCTTCTCCAATGCCTGAAAAGTGAAAAGTGAAAGTGAAGTCGCTCAGTCGTGTCCGACTCTCAGCGACCCCAGGGACTGCAGCCTATGGGGACTGACCAAACTAGCCTGAGAGGCAAAAGGAAGTGCCCTGTCTGTCCCCAGGCACTTAAGTGAAAGCTAAGAGCTGGTGTGGGGTGGGAACAACCTTGATGGCTTGGGAGTGAATCCCAAGTTACAAACGGCTTAAGACCCGGGAGGCAGAGGAGACGAGCACATGGGCAGGAAGGTGATGAGGGCCTGGGGGTGGATAGCTGAGGAGATCAGAGAAAAAGAAGGCCACCCAGCTGGGTTCCTGGCTTGGTCTTGAAGGAACTGGCTACTCATTCCCTCTCTCTGTAAGGCTCCCAAGCCAGCCCTGGGGAACTTCTGGGACAAAGGTATATTCAGAGATCTAGGAGTAAACTACCAGGCTGGGTCCTCCTCTGCTCTAGAAACAAACAAGCGGCATGTGTCTGTAAGAGAAAATAGTGAAATTACAGACCAGAACCAGCCTCTGCTGAGAGAACGACCCTCTCAGACCTCAGACCTCTCTGACTGTAAGCCAGGCGACCCCAAATACCTTCTCCCCAAGAAGCCTGCACCAGAAGCTAGCTGCCTTTGTGGTGCTATGGATGACCATCACACCTGGGCTCTGAGTCATTTTGGAGAAGTGAATGCCATTATCTAGAGTAAGAAAGTCCTGAGGGAAATTAAGAACGACTCCCACCCTGCCACCCAGGGTGTGGAAGCCTTGGAGGACAAGCCCGGTCTGCCCCGGCTTTCTTCTCTCCCAGCAGAAAAGACATGCCCAGTGGACTCGCCGTGAAATACTGGATGCAGCTTAGGAGAGCCCCCTCTCAGCACTTAGTCTGGAAAGAGAGCAGGAAGAATTCAAAGGATGAGTAAAGACACTTCAGACATCTGACTCCGGGGTAGGAGCGGACTGATGGGTCAGAGTCATTCCAGTTGCGCAGTGAGAGCCCGGCCAGCCTCAGGACAGTCCTGCTCCCCCAGCGCTTGGGCACAGGGGCCAGGTGCCCTGGACTCTGCACACAGGCTCAGAGAACAGGGAAGAGGTGATTATCAGAGTTCAGCTAATGTTACCTTTGAGCCGCAATGGAGGCTGCTGAGCTGAGTCACAGCCCTGAAAGGAGCATGGGGCTGACAAGGATGGTCTTTAGGACAGAACTCCTCCCCAGGCCTGTGTTCCCCATCAGCACTGATTTGGGGACAGGTGGCCCCTGGGGAGGCCTGGAACATCAGGACCGAAGTTTCCTCTTTGCTCAGAATTATTGTGGATGACTCTTATTGAGTGTGTTCAGGGTGCACAGAACAGCACCAGTCAGCCTAGATCAGCTTCCTAAACAAAGAATTCAGGCTTAGAGGAGAACTTGGGGACCCAGACTCAGCACTCTGCCTACCAGCCAAGAAAAGTGTTCCGGGTCTCTGGGGTCAGCTTTTCTGTGGGTTCCCATTCTATAGAGCTAATGTGTTTCAGTCATGTCTTAACCAAGAGACACGACCATCAAAAAGACTTGCAACCAGGCCACCTGGACTTCCTTGAGGTTTGTTCATGAAAAGAGGCTGGAAAAATCTGCATGTGGCTGGGACAGCTGGCCGCCACTCTAGAGTCTTGAAAAGGACAGCCTATAATGACTAGTTGTCCCTTGCAATTACAGTCACGTCTCTGCCAAGAGCACCTCTCCTTTCTGGAACACGTCATGTCAAGAGCCATTTTCCAAGTCAGTCAAGTTCTTTCTTGTGAAGGCCTACCAGGTGTTCTATCTGGGGGCACAGTGGCCTGGGGTCCACGTGGGAGTGCTCCATCAGTCCCCCGATGACATCATATGGATGTGAAGCTCTTCCACATTTGCCTATTGATTCTAGGTCTTGGACCAGATGGAGGCTTTCTACGCATTGCTACCTTGACAACAGGGAACCCCTTAGAGGGGGCCCTGGAAATCCCATGGATGGCTGAGTACCCTCCAACACCTGTGTCCAGTTTCTTCATTCATTCAACATACACGTGGCAAGGACCTACTGTGTGGGGAACTTTTCTGGGTGGTAGGAACTCAACAATAAATAGAATATAGTCTGTCTCGAAACAGCTTGCATTTGTATACTTTCAAAAGGTAATGAAGTCTTTCCAGTGAGGAAGGTATTTGATGATGCCAACCAGGGCTGGATTTAGAAACAGAAGCATGGTATTCACCCTGCAACCAGCATAAACTCCCAGGGTTAGGATCCAGCTTTTCCCTTTTTCAAAACAAGGTCCCTGGACTAGGTGATTTCCCTGATCTCCCTCAGACCTGCAGTCCCTTCAGACCCACCTGTGCCCCCTGGGAAGGCTACTGCCAAGGAGGGACTGTCACTCCCTCAGGAGGAAGACCCCTGAGTGGCACTGGAGTTTCCTGTCATCTCGGGAGTCTGGCTGGGCACCTGCACTCTCCTTACATGAAGAGAGACTCGTGGGTGCCAAGCAGACCTCAGACACCTGAGGGGCTGGCTCCTTAGGAAATGAAGAAGCTTATGGAACCCCTCCTATGTGCCAAATTCCTTCTTCCCTTGGCTCAGAGGTTAAAGTGTCTGCCTGGAATGCAGGAGTCCAGCGTTCGATCCCTGGGTCGGGAAGATCCCCTGGAGAAGGAAATGGCACTCCACTCCAATACTCTTGCCTGGAGAATCCCATGGAGGGAGGAGCCTGGTAGGCTGCAGTCCATGGGGTCTCGAAGAGTCGGACACGACTGAGCAACTTCACTTTCACTTTCACTTGGCTTATTTATATGAACATCAGAGGCAAAAAAGCTGAGGCCAGAGGGGTTAAGTCACCTGCAGAGAGTCAGGCAGAGCTGGGGGACGGGCTTCAACCACTGCAAGGGAATGAGCGAAAAGTTCATTAGTGAATGAATGAGCGAGCTGTGGGTGACCAGACAGACTGCGCACCGCTGGGCTGCAGCTACTGCCCTCGAGTCCAGCAATGCATCTGCTCTGGGTGAGGGTAGAGATGACAGGCGTCAGACACCAGGTTGGGAAAGCAGATGAGGCTAGGCTGAGAACACCAGGTTGGTTTTGGGTTTCTCCATGATCGTTGGGAGCTGCGGAGGATTGTGAGCGTGGGCGCCGCAGTGATGGTTAGGTCACTGTAGGGTCTAGGAAGCTCACCGGCAGCACTGGGGGTGAGGGAGGTGGAGAGATGGGGAGGACGCCTCTGAAGCTGGAAAAGAGGGCCTGAGTCGGGGACAGAAGGCTGGTCAGAGAAGAAGCATCCAAAGCCAGATATGTTATGGGTCATTCATTCAGAGTTCACACTTGCTGTGTGCGTGCCTGCTCAGTCATCTCCGACTCTTTGTGACCCCGTGGACTGTAGCCTGGAAGCCGCCTCTGTCCATGCAATTTCCCAGGCAAGAATACTAGAGTGGGTTCCCATTTCCTACTCCAGGGGATCTTCCTGACCCAGGGATCAAAGTCACGTCTCTTGCATCTCCTGCATTGGCAGGCAGATTCTTTATCACTGCACCCCCTAGGATGTTCTTTCTTCTGTACTTCCTGAGCAGGTAGGAAATACACGGGAGAAAGTGATCAGATCTAGCTGGGTGGTTATTTCTTTCTTCTTTCTTAAATGTTAATCAATTTATTTTAACTGGAGGATAATTACAATATTGTGATGCCTTTTGCCATGAATCGGCATGAATCGGCCAAAGGTATACATGTGTTCCCCTCATCCTAAACCCCCCTCCCACCTTCCTCCCCACCCCATCCCTCTGGGTTGTCCCAGACCATTGCCTTTGGGTACCCTGCTTACGCATTGAACTTGTACTGGTCATCTACTTTACGTATGGCAATATACATGCTTCAGTGCTATTCTCTCAAATCCTCCCACCCTTGGCTTCTCCCACTGAGTCCAAAAGTCTGCTCTTCACATCTGTGTCTTCTTTGCTGCCTTGCATGTAGGATTGTCCGCACCATCTTTCTAAATTCCATACATATGTGTTAGTACACAGTATTTGTATTTCTCTTTCTGACTTACTTCACTCTGTATAATAGGCTCCAGGTTCATCCATCTCATTAGAACTGACTCAAATGCATCCCCTTTTATAGCTGAATAATATTCCACTGATGTACCACAACTTTCTCATCCATTCGTCTGCTGAGAGACATCTAGATTGCCTCCATGTCCTGGCTATTATGAACAGTGCTGTGATGAACACTGGGGTACATGTGTCTCTTTCAATTCTGGTTTCCTCGGTGTGTATGCCCAGTAGTGGGATTGCTGGGTCGTATGGCAGTTCTATTTCCAGTTTTTAAAGCAATCTCTGCACTGTTCTCCCAGTTGGCTGTACCAGTTTGCATTCCCACAAACAGTGTAAGAGGGTTTCCTCTTCTCTACACCCTCTCCAGCATGTATTGTTTGTAGACTTTTTGGTGGCCATTCTGACGAGTGTGAGATGATATCTCATTGCGGTTTTGATTTGCATTTCTCTAACAATGGGTGATGTTGAGCATATTTTCATTTATTTATTAGCCATCTGTGTGTCTTCTTTGGAGAAATGTCTGTTTAGGTCTTTTGCCCACTTTTTGACTGAGTTGTTTATTTTTCTGGAATTGAGCTGCATGAGCTGCTTGTATATTTTTGAGGTTAATTCTTTGTCAGTTGCTTCATTTGCTATTATTTCTCCCATTCTGAGGGCTGTTTTTTTTTCACCTTGCTTACAGTTTCCTTCATCGTGCAAAAGCTTTTAAGTTTAATTAGGTCCCATTTATTTACATTTGTTTTTATTTCCATTACTCTGGGATGTGGGTCATAGAGGATCTTGCTGTGATTTATGTCGGAGAGTGTTCTGCCTATGTTTTCCTCTAAGAGTTTTATAGTTTCTGGTCTTACATTTAGGTCTTTAATTCATTCTGAGTTCATTTTTGTGTATGGTGTTGTACTTTCATTCTTTTACACATAATTGACCAGATTTCCCAGCACAACTTGTTGAAGAGACTGTGTTTTCCCCATTGTATATTTTTGCCTCCTTTGTCAAAGAAACGGTGTCCATAGGTGCGTGGATTTATCTCCGGAATTTCTGTTTTGTTCCAATGATCTATATTTATGTCACCGTCTGGGTGGCCTGCCTCTCACCCCCAGCACTGCAGGAGCTAAATTCTCCATTGCCCCGCCCCTGCTCCCCCTGTTTGTTTCCCTATTTGAATTAATACCATCGCCATGGCCAGAGCCCAGGAGCAATGAGCCCGGAAGAGACGTGTCAGGTGTGTCCTCTCGTTGTGTGCGTCTCCTGAGTCAGGCACTGTGTTGGTGCCAGGGATACGAGTATGAAATGTGTTCTCCGGCCTTCAAGACAGGATGCTGGGGGACAGCGGACGAGTGTGCCCAGTCCGCTGTGGGGAAGAGACACAGCAGGTAAGTTTCCAAAGGAGGCCCGGTGCTCCCTATGCTTCTTCTCTGCACTCTGCCCCTTGGTCACAATGGTGCCATGCAGATAAGCTCAGCATTTTCCACCTGCCCAACTCTACCTCCAGTTTCAACTCCTGAAGCAAATACCACTAGAGGTCCAAAATAAAGCCATGGCTTGTTAAAGTCTTGAGCAATTCAGTGCCTGCAAAAGTGTTCAAAGAGAGCCACAAATGAGATGAATAGGCAGCTTGGGTTTTAATGCCTTCATCGCTGTAGTGCCTCTGAGAGGCATTCATTTATTTTCCAGTGATGCCCTGCCTGCTTCCAAAAATGTTAAAAGCACAAGTACAATAAAACTCTTTAAATGACATGCGTGGATTAAGCTCTGAGTAATGGAGTAGGGAGCATGGGAATCTCAGAAATCTAGAACTAAAAGGAAACTACTGAGGGGAAGCCTTAGCTCCAAACTTTCCAGCGGCCAAGAGGAAAAGAAGAAAAAGAAGTTTAACGAATTAACTGGGGCTTCCCTGATGGTCCAGTGGTTAAGAATCGCCTGCCGAAGCAGGGGACGCAGGTTTGATGCCTGGTTGGGGGAAGATCTGCCATGCACCAGGGCAACTCAGCGCCACAGCTGCCAAGCCTGAGTGCTGCAGCTGCCGAAGCCAGTGCGCTGAGCCCGTGCTCCGCAGCCACAGGAGGCACTGCAGTGAGAAGCTGGGGCACCGCACCAGGCAGCAGCCCCCGCTCACCACGACTGGAGAAGCTCGTGCACAACGATAAAGGCCCAGACTAGGCAGAAAGAAGCAAATCAACGTTTTTTAAAAATAAAATTAACTAATAGTTTAAAACATTTTTATTGTGGTAAGAATTCCGGTTCCGTCACTTAATGGCAAATAGATGGGGAAACAGTGTCAGACTTTATTTTTGGGGGCCCCAAAATCACTGCAGATACTGACTGCAGCCATGAAATTAAAATACGCTTGCTCCTTGGAAGAAAAGCTATGACCAAGCTAGACAGCATATTAAAAAACAGAGACATACTTTGCCAACAAAGTTCCATCTAGTCAAAGCTGTGGTTTTTCAGGTAGTCATGTATGGATGTGAGAGTTGGACTGTAAAGAAAGCTGAGTGCAGAAGAATTGATGCTTTTGAACTGTGGTGTTGGAGAAGACCCTTGAGAGTCCCTCGGACTGAAAGGAGATCAAACCAGTCCATCCTAAAGGAAATCAGTCCTGGGTGTTCATTGGAATGACAGATGCTGAAGCTGAAACTCCAATACTTTGGCCACCTGATGTGAAGAACCGACTCATTGGAAAAGATCCTGATGCTGGGAAAGATTGAAGGCAGGAGGAGAAGGGGATGACAGAAGATAAGATGGTTGAATGGCATCACTGACGTGATAGATAGACATGAGTTTGAGTAGTCTTTAGAAGTTGGTGATGGACAGGGATGCCTGGCATGCTGCAGTCCATGGGGTCGCAAAGAGTCGGACAAGACCGAGTGACTGAACTGAACTCAACTGAAGAATTCTTAACATGAGGTCTACCCTCCTAAAAATTTTTGATGTGTTTTATTGAAGTATAGTTGATTTGCACTATTGTGTTAATTTATGCTGTACAGCAAGTGAATCAATTATACATGTATACATTCCTTTTAAAAATTATTTTCCATTATGGCTTATCACAGGATATTGAATATAGTTCCCTGTGCTATAGTGTGGGGTCTTGTTGTTTATCCAGCCTATATATACTAGTTTGTGTCTGCTAATCCCAAACTCCCAACCCTCCCCTCCCCCACCTTCCACTCCTTGGCAAACGCAGGTCTGATCTCTATGTCTACGGCTCTTTTTTTGTCTCATAGATAAGCTCGTTTGTGCTATATTTTGTTTTTTAAGAATTTTTTTGATGTGGATTATTTTTAAAGTCTTTATTGAATTTGTTACAATATTCTGTCTGTTTTATGATTTGGTTTTTTGGTTGAGAGGCATATAGGGTCCTAGCACCCCAACCAGGGATTGAGCCTGCATCCCCTGCATTGGAAGGCCAAGTCTTAACCACTGGACCACCAGGGAGCTCCCTGTGTTGCAGTTTAAGTTCCACATGTTAGTGATATCATAGGGTATTTATCTTTCTCTTTCCGACTTACTTCACCTAATATCTTAACCAGGCTGCTGCAAATGGCATTATTTCATTCTTTTCTGTGGCTGAGTCATATTTCACCTCCTAACAAAATTTTTAATGCATAGTACATTATTGTTAACACGGGTACAATGTCATACAGTAGATTTCTAGAGCTTATCTTATTCATGTTACGTAACTGAAGCTTTGTGCCCATTGATTCGTAACTCCCCATTTTCCTTTCTTCCCAGTCCCTGGCAATCACCATCCTGCTCAGATTCTATGGTCTTGACTATTTAAATACCTCATACAAGTGGAAACAGGCAGTATTTGTCTTTCTAAGACTGGCTTATTTCACTTAGCATTATGTCCTCAAGATTCATTCATGTTGTCACATGTGGCAGATTTCCTTCTTTTTAAGCCTGATACTATTCCATTGCATGTATTTACCGCATTTTCTTTAGCCATTCATCTATCAGTAGACATTTATGGCTGTTATGAATCATCATAGTGCTAAGACCATGGAAGTACAAATGTCTCTCTGATATCTTGATTGCGTTCTTTTGGATAGGTATCCAGACGTCACATTGCTGGATCAGATGGCATTTCTAGTTTTAATATTTTGAGGAACTTCAATACTCTTTTCCATAATGGCTGCACCGTTTTGCGTTTCTACCAACAGGGTACAGGGTTTTCGATTTCTTCACATTCTCACCAACACCTACTGTCTTTTGTTGGTGACATCCAGCCTGACAGGTGGGAGGTAATATCTCATTGTGGTTTTGATTTGCATTTCCATGATTGGTGATGCTGAGCATTTTTTTCATGTACCTGTGGGCCCTTTGCGTGTTTCCTTTGGTGAAATGCCTGTTTAAGTCCTTAGCCCTTTTTTAAATCAGGTTATTAGAGTTTCACTGTTGAATTGTGAGAGTCACTTATTTTTCTAGATATTAGCCCCGATCAGATATGTAATTTACAAGTATTTTCTCCTGTTCCTTAGGCTGTCTTTTCATTCGGTTAATTGCTTTCTTTGCTATGCAGAAAGTTTTAAGTTCAGTGTAATTCCACTTGCTTCTTTTTGTTTTTGTTGTCTGTGCTTTTGATGTCTTACTCATGAAATCATTGCCAAGATGAACATTATAAAGTTTTTTTTCCCTGTTTTCATCTAGGAGTTTTATAGTTTCAGGTCTCACCTTCACATCTTATCCACTTTGAGTTGATAGTTGAATATGATGTAAGGTTAGGGTTCATTTCAGTCTTTTTGCATGTAGCTATCCAGTTTTCCCAAGTGGAAACAAGTCATTGAATCGGTAGAAGCGAATCTTTTCCCAGCTCTGAATCTTAGGGCACGCTGTCTCCTTCACTGGCTTTACACCGACAAAGATATCTGTTCATGAGCCATCTCCTGCCAAACAGGGAACCCCCTGAGGACAAAGACTATGTCTTAGTTCCTTTTTTCCTCCAGATATTAGCGCATAATAGACATTTAATAGATACTCTGATGAATAACTGAATATATACAATTTTGTTTGAGGGTCTTTAAATAGCAAAGGATAGAACTTTAGGTAAGAAATGTTTGGGGAGCTTCCTGGGCGACTCATTGGTAAAGACTTGCCTGTCAGTGTTAGATCCCTGGGTCAGGAAGATCCCCTGGAGCAGGAAATGGCAACCCACTCCAGTATTCTCGCCTGGAAAACTCCATGCACAGAGGACCCTGGTGGCCTACAATCCATGGGGTCACAAAAGAGTCAGACATTACTGAGCACAGAAGAAATATTTTAAAATAGGGACATTGTTAATTTGGCCATATCTGATGTGGATTCTCACTGGACAGGTGAGGGATAACATTAACTCCTAGGTCTTTAATCCCTTTCAGTAAAGCCATTGAATTTGATATGCAAAGACTTATGTTATGCAACTAGATTTTAGTTATGTAACTAAAGAGTTACATATGTCTCAGAAGCTACTTTTGCCAATTATTTCTCTTCTAGTATGGTGCTTAACCCTATTTTTTCGAAAGAAGAGCCATAAAATTAAGTACCATTTCTGTAGCTAAGGCTAAAAATAAAATTGAATAAATGAAGGAGCATGAGAGTGGTTAGATGAACAACATGCTTTCTTACTTCTCTGGGTATTAGGAAAAAAACCCTATTAAAGCTGCCTAAGTAAATTTGTATCCCCTTTGAGAATAAGCCAACCAGACACATGCATATGAAAGTGTGTATTTACAGTTCCCTATGTGTGTGTGTGTGTGTGTGTGTGTGTGTGTGTATATATATATATATATATTCCTTTTCCCTATATATTTCCATAGAGGCTGCAGTTACCCCAGCCTTCCAATAACCCCTTTTCCACGATCAGCCTGGCCCATCCTCTCATTTGGCTTTTTAGGGTTTTTTGGCCATGCCTCTCGGTATGCAAGATCTTAGTTCCCCAAGCAGGGATTGAACCCTGCAGTGGAAGCTCAGAGTCCTAACCACTGGACCACCAGGGAAATCCCCATTCTGCAACAGATATGTATTAAACATCTCTTATGTGCTTGGCCCTGTTCTAGATATTTGGAATATACCAATGGGGAAAATGTGGAGCTTATGTTCTATTCTTTCTGAATATTTTTCTGTATGCATGACCACAGCATCCGGAGGATTTTCAACCTGATCTGCCCCTGGAAGCAGAGCACATGTTGGCCTGGTCCAAGGTTGCATGGAGAACTCCAAGACGCTCCAGCCAACCGCGTGCATCCCTGGATTCTGGTCCAGTCTCTGACCAACTCATGTTAACTTCGAGCAATTTACTGACCTCAGTTGGATTATATAAGACTTGAATTTTTAACTTGGATTCATGATTTCTCTGGAATTCTACAGGATGTTTTTCTGCAGCTTTTTCCCAGTGGAACAGAGCTAATAAGTGAGGGGAGAATGAAGGGTCCAGATTGACTTGGTGTGACGCACATTGAAAACATCAAAGGGTTTACGGTGGGAGAGAGTTGAATAGAGCTGATTGGAGGATGATGGGAGTAAGAAGAAAGGTGGGGGAAATTGGGTGGGTGGACAGTGAATTTGGGGAAGTCTGAGAGAGAAGGGAGATTTTGGATGACATTACTGTCTGTGTGAGAAATAAAGAGGAAGTCCAGTAGTTAGTTACGACTCCATGCTTTCATTGCAGAAGGCACAGTCTCGATCCCTGGTCTGGGGACTAAGATTCCACAGGCTGTGTAGCATTCCCCCCAGCCCCACAAAAAAAGAAAGAAAGAAATAGAAAGAGAGATGGTGAAAGGAGATTACTAGATGTTTTCTTGAGTAAAATGAAATTTCCTTTAATATTTGGTGAGAAACCAGTAATGAATTGAACTGATTTATAAAATCTTGGTTTTCTTAAAGCTTTTTTTCCTCAGGCTGAGATTTTACATCAATTCTGGATCAATATATGTGCATCAGACAGGATTCTTGGTTGAAGGTAATAGACGTCAACTCACTCTGATCAAGAATAAACAGAGTTTAATAAAAGGATTTGGGGTTCTCATGAAACTGCTGAGAAGACCAGATAACCCAACTTAGGCTAAAATTCCAGAAACATTGGTCACAATTATGCTGTAGGCTTGATGAGAAACTTTTACGACCTCTGCCCCACTGAATGCCAAAGGAAGTTAGTTATCATCCAAGGTACTACTTCTGACAAAGGTCACAATCTTACAAATAATTCTACCTTTGAAAGCTGATGGTTCTGCCTTTGCACTTACAAAACTCATTGACAGTGTATTGTTTCTCTGGCATCCAATAAAGTCTATCAGAAGTAGGTCTGATGGGTGAAAAAGAGGTCTCACACCATACCTTAGCTTTAAAGAAGCAGATAAGTTTTTATACTCTTTCTTGAAGATGCAAGGTCTGTAAAACTGGATATTCTCCAAACGTAGCTTCTAGGCAGCCTACAAATGCCAAGACCCACTAGACTCATTGGGGCTGCCCCAGTGGCTCAGTTGTAAAGAATCCGCCTGTGAGGCAGGAAACCCAGGTTCGATCCCTGGGTTGGGAAGATCCCCTGGAGGAGGGCATGGCAACCCACTCAGTATTCTTGCCAGGAGAATCCCATGGGCAGAGGAGGCTGGCGGGCTACAGTCCACAGGGTTACAAAGAGTCAGAAACAACTGATGAGCAACTGAGCGCACACTAGCCTCGCTGATCCCTGAAATCCTCTATGGAGAGTGTTACCCCAGACAGATAGCACTGGTGCTTGCGTTAGACTCACGGCTAGGAAGGATGCTTACAGCTGTGTCTGGGCTGAGAAGGCACCAACCCAAAGCAATCTGTGACAGGAATTCCCCGGTGGCACCGTGCAAAGAGTCAGACATGACTGAGCAATTAACCAAGAACTGCGTAACAGGGGAAAGGGCAGCTCTTCTCAGTTGGGCCACTGACCCCTAAGCTTAGACCTGAGGTGAGGTTTTAGGAAGTGAGAATGAAGCAGAAGGAGGGAAGGCTCCAGGTGGAGGGCTGGGCTCTGTGAGGCTGCAGCCTCTGCTCAGAACTCACCTCCCCCATTGAGAACAGCCTCCTGACCACACTGAGACTCCATCCCTGGGTGCCTTTGACCTTGATGCACATCCCTAGAACTACAGAAATGATTTTCCTCATGGTACTGAGACAGGCACCTGCTATTCTTTGATAAGTTTTTTTCTCATCATTAAAAGAAAAGGAGAAAAAAGCACTTACCCTCCTTGACTTTCTCCCCAACTGTTTTCTTCCCATCTTTGTGTGCCCAAGAAACTCATTTTTGTTTTTTGCAAAACCCACTCCCTCAAAACAAAAACCATTACCAACATTCAAAGCAGTTTTTAAAGGGAAACTTTTTCACAAATAGTTTCTGATGACTTTAGCCAGAATTAATTACCGGCTTCCTCTATGCCATCTTAGTTTGTTTACCTTCGATTACAGCACATTCCAGCATTCTGGCACTTACTGTACTGTCTTAGCTCTTCTCACTGTAGCTCAGGCGTCCCAGGCTGGATAAGCACGGGAGATGGTGTTTACCATCGGTGTCACTTTGCAACTCATTAACCTCGGGTCAGAGTCTAACTCCATTATAAATGGTCAGAGAAGGTGACATGGATTTTAATGGTCATTCCACACAAGGAGTTTCAAATTATGTTTAGAAAAAGGTCAGCAGTTTGAGATTAACTGGCGAACTCCTCAAGGAGACTGTTTTGGGAGACCTGGCATTTGTTGGGATATATAAATTTGGGGCGTGTTTGTCTGAAAAGAAAGAGAAGTCTTCGTACCTAAGGTTCTTATTGTCATTGGGCTCTGTTCAATGGCAAGTGTGAGGAAGGCCAAAATTCTGACTTTCCTGCTAAAGCATCCATGAGGGACCCCTGAGTGCTTTCTCCACTCCAAGGGGGCGATGGGAGCAGGTCACGGGTGCACTGAGGTCTCAGAGACCACCCTTTCCTGTTCTCCAAGCATTCCACACCACTTACCCAGGAGTGAAGGGCAGACAGTCCTCCCATCTCATTTCTGCTTTCTTCCAAGACAGGAATTCTTCTTAAGCAATGGGTAAATGAAAGGGCAGGTCACCTGGGCAGCTCCCCATGGGCAAATCAGAAGAGGACATAGAGCATCACTAAGATAAATTTAAACCGTAGTGCTTATTAACTCAGGTCTCTCTGCACAGCTTCTCCTCCAGCTGGTGAAATAGAAGTCGGGCCTTTGTCACTGAACTCTGACAGAGCCTTAGGGGAGAAAAATTTTAAAACACCTTTTTCCGATGCTACCATGACTACTGAGAATTTTGAGATGAACTCGGGACAAATAGGCTTAAGTTTCGCAGTGAGCTGAAACTCTGTAACCAAGTAAAGCATGGCTTAGCACTGTTTTGGAGAGGGACTGTCTACACATTCAATCAATCATTGTGTCTCTCCAGAAGTACTCAGATCAGAGTAAATCTGAGAGTAGATTATTTTTTTTTTAGGAAAATGGAAGAAGACTTGACAACCATTTTGAGATTGTTGATTCGGCTTGGGGCATTCAGAGAGTGTTGATTAGTAAACTAACATGTTTCTATATATATTTAAAAAAAGAAAATTTGGCCATGCCATGTGACTTGTGGCATGTTAGTTACCCAGCCAGAGATCGAACTTGTGCCCCTTGCCACAGAAGCGTGGAGTCCTCACCAATGGACCAGGAGACAATTCCCTAAAAGTTTCACTACCGGAAAATGAGTTTCTTTCTGTTTCCCATTCATGAACATTGAAGATAACTTTTACAAATGTCAGGCTCCAAACTGCACACTCTGGCTGGGGTCTCAGCACACCTCCACCCCCTAATCCACAACCAGGGCCATTCACATGTGCAAGTGAGAGACGCCCCCTCTGGCAGAGCTGCAGAGCCCAGCTCCATCCTGCCAGGCCTCTCCTGTCCCTCATAAAGCCACGGGCCTGCCTGTCTGACGGCCACAGACGCCTCACCTCTGTCTGCCGTGGCCCTGTGGGGACTTGGTCATCTCGCCTCAGAGCCCCTCCTTGTCTGCTATTACCCACGTGTGTCCATGTCCTCCTGCCTTTGCCTAGCCCAGCTTTTTGAGGACAGGGAGCCTTTATTACTTTTCTTTATTCTCCCCAAGAGCTAGCACACCGCCAAAAACAGGGTAGACACGTGCCTTTTGAACAAAAAAAAATAAGCAGATGAATTAGTGGTATAGGTTTCGACCTCTGCCTGCTGACACTTGTAGCTTCTGCCAAACCCTCCTACATCTCAGTGACTTCAGTCCTGCTTCCCAACTACCTACCTGCCTGGCCTTGTCGCCGTCTACACCCTGGATAAACACAGTCTTCAACCGAAGGGAGTGGTGGGCCTCCAGTCATGCCTTCACAGATGGAGATCTGGATGGGATGGGAGTGGGGGTAGGGAAGGGAAGTGGGGACGAGCTCCCAGGGTCCTTGACAGGCTTTCTCGGCATTGCTTCCTCTTCTTCTAATGCAATTCCATCTCCTCCCATTACCTCTCTGCCGCTTTCCCAACCACCACCGAAAAAAACCCCAGTAGTATTGTTCTTCAAGTGACAGCTCTTTCATGAAGCTTCCCTGATGCCCCAGACAAACTTAGGACTAACCTCCTTCCTTAGCCACCTATCTTTTCTGAACTTTCCAGCTCTGATCTTAGGGCCTGCATTGTCTGTGTTCATGTCTCAGCTCCACAGCAAGATCACGGCCTTCCTACAAATGGGTATTTTTTTTAAATCTTTTTCTTCCCATAAGTGCCCAGCACAGTTGATATTCAATAAATATTTCTTGGATTCAACTGATAGCAGCAAAACCTCCCAGAGTGACTATTTTAAGGGACAGCCCCTGACTGGACACTGATGTGTTGCTGAAACCCATCTTGATTTGTATACCGTGAGTGCTGTTACCCCACTGTTGGGTTATTCATGCTCTAGTTACACCGTCTATCAACTAGCTTCTAGCTACCCCATCTATCAAGTTTCAAAGAATCTTGAGTATTTTGATGACTTTGCACATTGCATTAGATTCACAAATGAAATGACTTCCTTTCGAATGCCGAAATGGGTACCTGGCAGCATCAGGAACCAAGGACCCCTGAGTGAACTTCCCAAGCCCTCCCCCCTCCCACTTCCTCTGACAACTGCAGCTCAAGAGTAGTAATAATATTCTCCACTTAGATAGCACCTTGCCCCATCGGCTTTTCACTGAGTTTCATAAACAGTAATTAATGCAGTTTAGCGTTAGTCTCAACTGTTTACCCTGGATCTCAATTAATTACCTAATTGCCAAGCTAGGAAGACATGATTTGCATATAATTTTATCAGCATGTGCACGCACATGGGTGACTCAGATTCACAGAGCTGCCCTTTAGTGAAGCAGGAGATACACACACGCTGTGGCAACAGAAACGATGGAGGAGCCAGCCAAGCCTCTCAGGGCCTCGGAAGGCAGGTGCTGTTTATGATAAACTCCCCACTTCACAGTGGGCTGAGTGAGTCACCCCGAGGCCAGACAGCTTTTCCAAGCTGTGAGGAGACCTGGCTCTAACTTTGTTTAAAAACTTGTGCTTGTGCAAATGTGCTTGAAAGCTTTCAGAGGAAAGGGCTTGTCCTCTTAAAACAACCTGTTTTAACAGAAAACAAACTGTCCATTCCGTTCCCTGTATGGCTGGACAGTGTCCATGGTGCATCCATAAAGGAGGGGGAGTGAGGTGTTCCTGGGTGTCAGCCAGGGGAGCTGAGACTCCATGGGGTCTGAGGATGTTGGGGGGTAGATATTGGGAGGGAGGGGACTTGGAGGATGCCCTTCTGCTCTGCCCAGGACAGAATGCCAGCCAGAGTGCCCAATGGGCTCCAGAACTCATTAGCCAGACCAGAAGGCAAGGCTTCACCTGAGAACTCTTGTACTGTATTGGTTTGCTTATTTTTGGCTGGGCTGGGCCTTCTCTGGCTGCAGGCTTCTCCTCATATGGTGGCCTTTCTTGCTGTGGATGATGGACTCTAGAACTTGGAGGTTTTGTTTGTTGTGGCTCAGTTGCTCCATGGCAGGTGGGATCTTCTTGGACCAGGGGTAGAACCCGTGTCCCCTGCACTGGCAGGCAGATTCTTAACCACTGGCCCCCCGGGGAAGTCCCCTGAAGAGTCTTTCAAAGTGGGACCGTGCTGAGTGTGCGGGGCAGAGCAGAAGGCTCTGGGCAGGTTGACAATGG
Source organism: Redunca redunca (assembly GCA_006410935.1). Taxonomy (NCBI): domain Eukaryota; kingdom Metazoa; phylum Chordata; class Mammalia; order Artiodactyla; family Bovidae; genus Redunca; species Redunca redunca. Next base: position 64,790 of record SJYQ01002401.1, on the reverse strand, counting down.
GAATCGGGGCCACTGGAGTGAAAATCAGGGGTGAGGGCATGGTGACTTTAAATCTTAGCCCTGCGTCTGTGTTCTTTTACCATGAGTATTTCATTCACAGTACCAGCAATGACATCAGGCTGATTTTAATATTAATATATTTCACATTGAGCATTTCAGTGCTAACCATTATGAGAAACAAATTATAGATATAAATATAGATGTAGATATAAATATAGATATAAAACGAGAGGAGACGATGAGGGTTCTATTATCTTACTAAATTCTGGATTATTGTCTCTAGCTCTTGACAGCATTCTGCCTACAGATTTCATTCAGTTTCATGCTGTTTCCTTTTCTGAATCAAGCACAGAGCGACCTTCTCAGCTCCTCACTCTTCTGGATCTTATTTCTGAATTGATGGGAGGGATGTTGCTATGGTAAGGACGTGTTATTTCGTAAATGTTGACAAATCATCTCCCTAATACCCGATTGCATCATCCTCTAGGAGGTTTTCACAGCTTTGGCGAGCTTGGCTGCGCTTCAGGGTGCCACCTCACAGGCCTGAGTGGGTAGAGACACAGAGAGAGACAGGGCAGGGCACAACCGTGATGGCAGAATCAAGCCAGCTGTGGGCTGGGCCCCTTAGCTGACAGTCAGTCTAATCTCCATGCCTGAAGCATGGGCGCTTGGGCCTGCTTACACTGGCACAGCATTTAAGGCCGTGCAAGTTAGGGGAGGATCTGGGCAGCACCGGTGGGGTGCATGGCCCTCCGCCTCAGGCAGGGCGCACTCTTAGGGTTCTGAATGAGAAATCTGCCAAGACCAGGACCTCAGTGGGTGGCCCTGGGTTCAGAGCATGGAACTAAGCTGCCCGAGAGGGGAGCCTGGCCAGAGTTAGGCCAACTATCGAAGAGTCTCATCAAACAGGTTACAGGTCTCAGGGAGACTCATTTGAATCGGAAGCTATGTACACACATGTCCAAGGCTTACCTTCTGGATCCTGGAGACCAGCTCCCGGGCTCAGAGTCTCAACCCACTCACTTCTTTTTTCCTTTCTTTCTTGGCAATGTTACTGTTTTTATTTGGAAAGTGATGGTCTCATGGTGCTCGGTGACTCTCCTCTGGTGGCTCAGTTGGTAAGTATCTGCCTGCTATGCAGGACACTTGGCTTTGAACCCTGGGTCAGGAAGACCCCCTGGAGAAGAGAATGGCAACCCCATCCAGAATTCTTGCAGGAGAGTTCCATGGACAGAGGAGCCTGGCAGGCTACAGTCCATGGGGTTGCAAAGAGTCGGACACGACTGAATGATTAACACTTTCACTCTCATGGTGCTCTGTACATTTTTTTTAATTGAAGTATAGTTGATTTACAATGTTGTGTTAGTTTCGTGTGTACAGCAAAGTGATTCAGTTACACACACACACACACACATATATTCTTTTACAGACTCTTTTCCCTTATAGGTTATCATAAGATATTGAGTAGAGTTCCCTGTGTTATACAGTAGGTCTGTGTTGGTTATCTATTTTTTATATAGTAGTGTGTATGTCAGTCCCAACTTCTTAATTTATGAGCACCACCACCCCCCCCACCCCCCGTTTTGTTAACCATAAGTGTGTTTTCTACGTCTAAATTGGCACACTCACTTCTGATGTCCTGGTCAGAGCTGATAGGGGGTGGGAAGGGCTCGTGGAAGCAGAGGCTGGCAGTGATTCATTTCAAGCCTAAATTCTCTGCCCTTTCACTTACTTGAGAATCCAAACAACACTTGCCTTGCGCAAAAGTAATTCTCAACTGCATCTTTCTTTAAGGCTTGTTAAGCAAAGACAGCTATTAGTGTTTAGTTAAAGTGATGTGATCTTAGTGAAGGGTTATATTTTAATAGAGATAGTAATAGTGGCTGAATCAGAGACCATTATTGCTTATCTCTGTGAATTGTACATGAAGAAAACAGATTTGCTGAGTAGATGCATCTGTTAACAGTCCCCACCAGACTGTTCACCTGGGTGACACTCTTTAGAAATGGAATTTCCAAAACTAAACGTGTTTAGAGACAGCAAGTTTGAGTGTTCAGCATGCCCTTCCTGCTTTTCTCACCTCTTCATTTACGTTTTCCTTCTTGTCTTTCTTTCCTTCCCTCTCTCCTTTCCTCCCCGACCCTGCCCTCCCTCCCTTCTTTCCTTCCTTTCTTCCTTCCACTTCCTTTCCTTCTTTCAGTGACTCACATATGCCAAACCAAGCACAATGACTTGCCTAATCAGAGCTGATGGAGGGAGCCATTCCCTGAGTAAGACTAGAAAAGGAACAAAGATATCTGTCTCAGTCTGGGGGGTCAACGGAGGCTGATTCCAGGAGAGCTGGACTGTTCAAGGGTGTAGGATTTAGCCAGGTGGAGAAGGGTGTTCCGAGTAGCAGGCATCACAGATGTGGAGACCCAGCAGCGTGAGAGAGCAGAATGTATTTGAAGACCATCAGGTGTGGGCAAGATCTGGCACGAAACAGCGCGAGGGAGTTGCTCTGGCCATCCAGCCTATGATGCGGAGGGTCTTAAATCCAGCCCTGACTGAGGCCCCCTCTCTTCCTGCCAGTCTCTGAGTGTAAGCCGCTATGATCAATCGTATCTTCTCTGTGTCACATTTACTCATAAAAGACACAAGGAAAACATTCCCAGGACGGAGGACAACTTCTCTCAAGTCTGGAGTTATCCTTATCTGAACAGGGAGCTCTGACAAACTTGGTGTGTCTTAAGGACTTCGTGTATGATCAAGACAGACAGAGCCGGTGGCTCCTTTCCCACGACATGCAGGCAACCTGGACACACACTGCTTTCATGCTGATGAATACTTCCTGCAGGTCAGGGAAGAACAGGCTTGAACTTAAACAGCACGCTGAGCTCCTCGGGGTCAGGAGTGCCCGGCAGTATTGGCACCGTTAGTCCTGTTGGGTGGTATTCCTGATCTCCAGATGCCAACGGCCCACAAGTGGATAAAGGGAAACCCAGAGGGGAGCACTGAAGTGAACATCCAAATGATGTCGTCTATTATCTCTCTAGACAATAGCTGCCACTCTAACTGGGAGTGAGACGTGCTGTGGGCAGGAAGCTATGGATTAAGAGGGAATTGCAAGTAATACTATGATGTGGACAAAGACGTCATCTGTAAAATCTTTGTGGAAGTGTCCTTCTCAGGCATGCCTGAGCTGCTGCTGCAATCAGTGTCTGCTCTTTTGATGTTACCTGGCTCTGAAGATCTTTTCCGTTTCCCATACGTTACCCTCAAGATGTAACAGAAGCGAGGACCACTGAACAGAAGAGACAGAATCACTTACAGAAGGTTTTGGAGGAGGGTTGGAGCTGGGACGTCATAGATGATTCATTAGGAGATACAGGCAGGGACCAGGTCTAGAAGAAGGGCTCTGGAAGATTTTTCTTTCTTTCTTTAGTATCATCACAATTTCAGACTGCTTATAACAAGAAAGAGAATTTGGAGTAGGGATGAAGAGGTTCATTTCTGGGATAACATTCTAAGGACAATGAGAAAAGAATAGTTACTGGGATTCATTAATTAATGTACAATCCCCTCAACATCAATGGCCTGTTACTTTGGCCTAATATTTCTTCAGATTATTGTGCTAACTTGCTTTTCAAAAAGAAAAACAAACAAAAAAACTATAGGTTTGGGTTTACTACTCCAATATTTTATTTGAGGAACAAGAAGATTTTGAGAATAATTAGTCTTCCATCCGGAGGAGGCGATGGCACCCCACTCCAGTACTCTTCTCTGGAGAACCCCATGGCCGGAGGAGCCTGGAAGGCTGCAGTCCACGGGGTCGCGAAGAGTCAGACACGACGGAAGCGACTTAGCAGCAGCAGCAGCAGTCTTCCATCAGCCATCTTTGCATTTTCTATAAATTTTCAGAGAAATATGAAAAGAACAATATAAGATAATGCCACTTTTAATGACTTTTTGTCATCTTTTGGCTCTGATACCAGGAAAAGAGTTTATTTTTAAGCTAGTATAGATCACAGTTTTAATGGCATTGCAAATGTCAGGGTTGGCAAGAACAGATTTCTGTTACCAGTGGCAGAAAACAAGGCTAAGTTCAACTCTTTTCTGTTTTACTTCCTTTTTAATGATATGAAAGCCTTCCACGGGGGCTCAGATGGTAATAAATCCACCTGCAATACAGGAGACCTGGGTTCAATTCCTGGGTCCAGAAAATCCCCTGGAGAAGAGAATGACTACTTACTCCAGTATTCTTCCCTGGAGGATCCCATGGAGAGAGGAGCCTGGCGGGCTACAGTTCATGGGGTCATGGAGAGTCAAACATGACCGAGCAACTCACAGTAATGGTATGAAGTCACTCTCAGATTACCTGGACACATAGCCTCTGTCACAGAGAAAGGGAAACAATATCTCCCCATCTGCTCATGGAACTTCAGAAACGTGTCTCAGGAGGCTCTGAGGAGCTAGGAGTCTTTATGTCTTGGAGCAGAAATAATTTGGTGAGAGGCAAACTGATAGATAAAAAGTGATTTACTAGAATAGGACGTTTGTGAGGCTTACATGCAGGTGAGTGAGAGGGTTCTGCACCCAGAGAATTTAGTGGACTAGAATCTTACAGTCAAAGGAGAAGTGGAGAAGGGAAGAAGACTACCTTCTTCCTAGTTCTTGAGTAGATGTCAAGCTTCCATCATGAGCTCCCCCTCCACGTTGGGCAGGGGAGTTTTCCTGTCCCTATGTGGTCAAGCCAGGAGTTATCATAGCACAATGGAAATAAGCAAAAATGTGGTGGTAACATGCTAAAAATGGTAAATCATCTCAGGTTTCAGTATAATGTCCTTCCCTTATTTTTTTTTTGCTTTTAGTGTGCCCAGAGAGCACATCTTAGGAATCATTAACTTACTGAGTGCACTGGGCAGGATATGAGTCTTATTCCACCATTGTTTTATCTCTTGGGGGCGTGTCATATGCTTCTATTGCATGGTTTTGTTGCTAAGCAAGCCTGCTTGGTTTCATGATTAAACAAACCTGCTTTCTTGAGAGATCATTAACTTATGAGGGTCTTCCATACTTTTTTCTCTGCTTACAATCCCACAGTGGGATTAACTATTTAATTACCTATTTTGTCTTTTTACTCTGTCTGTATCACTCAGGTTAACCAAGAGCAGGGACATGAGATTCTGGTAACTAACTTTTTCATAAAGCTGGCTTGAAACTAACCATCCTTTAATATAAGCATGATTAAGGAGAGGTTTTGAGAACTGTTAGTTTTAATCAAATAACTTCCGGCCACTGTTGTTGGTTGGGTTACCTGGTGGCACATTTTACAGCTAATCGAGGCTGATAGATTCAAGACAGACATTTCACAGAAACATTTTTAAAGATTTTCCCATAGCCCTGGAAGGGACTGATGAGTAAAAATCCATTTTGAACATTTTCCAAGACAATGTCACCTGAGCCTTGCTCAGCACCACAGCCCTACAGAGACACAATCAAACTCTTGTTCATTTGCTAAAACAGACTCAAGTCTGCTTCCTGAGGAAAACTGTGGCCTTACCTGCAGAAAGAAAGGGTTAAGGCATTTGGGGGCAGAAAGCCAGAAGCTCAGAATAGATCATAAATATCAGGGTTGCTAAGAAGTTTAGAGCAGTTAGAGTTTTAAGATACATTTCTCAGAGGAAGAGGTTAGTATTCTTTACTAGGCCTAACACCTAGAGTCACAGGTGGTAACGGGATTCTTGGTGATAGATGAGACAGCCTGAAGCAGGACAGATTATAAAATTTGTGGGATCTGGTGCAAAATGAAAAGGCAGAGGCCCTTGTTCAAAAATTAGGAAATTCAAGATGGCAACCCCAGAGCGTCTGTCTAAGGCAGGACTCTTCTGAGTACAGGTAACTGCACAGGTTGAATGCCCATCAAGAGCCTGCAGGGAGGACATAGAGTGAAATCAAGCCTTAATGATGGGATCCTAGAGAAAATCAACTGTTAAAGAGAAGAGACAGACATTGAGACAGGGAGGTCAAGGAGGTAGCAAAAGAGCCAAGGGAACAGATTCTCAGAAGCCAAGAGAAGTCATACAGAAACCACATGAACCTTCTTCCTGCCCTTGAACTTCCAGCATGCTGGCAGAAGACATATATCCAATTGCTGTGGGATGAGGGCTAATGTTCTAATGCTATCAGGATTCAAAAGCACCCTTGGCATTTTGCAGACAGGAGGTCATCACTGATCCGATTAATAAAATCGAAACAGCCAGATGCCAGACTGTCCTAAGAAAAGACAGGGAGGTGAAATAGTTGAGGCAACTCCAAGGACTGTCTGCTGAGAAGAGGCAGTACTTCCCTGGCATTTCAGAGAGTGAAGAATTTACCTACAATGCTGGAGACCTGGGGGAATGACAACCCACTCCAGTGTTTTTGCCTGGAAATTACATGGACAGAGGAGCATGGTGAGCTACAGGCCATGGGGTCGAGAAGAGTCAGACACAACCGACTGACTAACGAACACACCTGTTGGAGATGCTTAGCGATGAGAGATGGTGGTGATGGTGGTGGTGGTGGTGTACTATGTTTTTTTTAAGATGCGAGGCAAACCATTCAATATCACAGTAATCCAAGTCTAAGCCACAACCGGTAATGCTGAAGAAGTTGAACAGTTCCAATAAGACCTTTTAGAATTAATACCCCAAAAAGTTGGCCTTTTCATGATAGGGGACTGGAATGCAAAAGTAGGAAGTCGAGAGATACCTGGAGTAACAGTCAAATTTGGCCTTGAAGTACAAAATGAAGCCAGGCAAAGGGTAATAGAGTTTTATGAAGAGAACACACTGGTCATAAAAAGTACCCTCTTCCAACAACACAAGAGAAGATTCTACACATGGACACCACCAGATGGTCAACGCTAAAATCAGATTCATTATATTCTTTGCAGGAAAAGATGGAGAAGATCTATACAGTCAGCAATAACAAGACCAGGAGCTGACTGTGGCCCAGAGCATGAACTCCTTATTGCCAAATTCAGACTTAAATTGAAGAAAGTAGGGAAAACTACTAGACCATTCAGGTATGGCCTAAATCAAACCCCTTATGATTATACAGGGAAGTGACAAATAGATTCAAGAAATTAGATTTGATAGACAGAGTACCCAAAGAACTATTGACAGAGGTTCACGACATTGTACAGGAGGCAGTGATCAAGACCATCCCCAAGAAAAAGAAACACAAAATGGCAAAATGGTTGTCTCAGGAGGCCTTACAAATAGCTGAGAAAAGAAGAGACGATAAAGACAAAGAAGAATGATATACCCATTTGAATGCAGAGTTCCAAAGAATAGCAGGGAGAGAATAAAACAGCCTTCTTCAATGATCAGTGCAAAGAAATAGAGGAAAGAGAAGAATGAGATAGAAATAGAATGAGAAAGACTAGAGATCTCTTCAGGAAAATTAGAGATACCAAGGGAACATTTCACTCAAAGATGGGCACAATACAGGACAGAAATGGTATAGACCTAACAGAAGCAGAAGATATTAAGAAGAGGTGGCAAGAATACACAGAAGAACTGTACAAAAAATATCTTCATGAGCCAGATAACCACAATGGTGTGATCACCACCGAGGGCCAGACATCCTGGAATGTTAAGACAAGTTGGCCTGAGGAAGCATCACTATGAATAAGGCTAGTGGAGGTGACTGAATTCCAGTTGAGCTATTTCAAATCCCAAATGATGATGCTGTGAAAGTGCTACACTCAATATGCCAGCAAATTTGGAAAACTCAGCAGTGGCGACATGTCTGGAAAAGGTCAGCTTTCATTCCAATCCCATAGAAAGGAGATGCCAAAGAATGTTCAAACTACAGCACAATTGCACTCATTTCACACGCTAGCAAAGTGTTGCTCAAAATTCTCCAAGTCAGGCTTCAACAGTACGTGAATCATGGACTTCCAATTGTTCAAGCTGGATTTAGAAAAAGGAGAGGAACCAGAGACTGAATTGCCAACATTTGCTGCATCATGGAAAAGGCAAAAAAAAAAAAAAATTCCAGAGAAACATCTATTTCTGCTTTATGACCATGCCAAAGCCTTTGACTGTGTTCAGTTCAGTTCAGTCACTCACTCATGTCCGGCTTTCTGCGACCCCATGAACTGCAGCACGCCAGGCCTCCCTGTCCATCACCAACTCCCGGAGTTCACTCAAACTCATGTCCATTGAGTTGTTGATGCCATCCTGCCATCTCATCTCTGTCGTCCCCTTCTCCTCCTGCCCCCAGTCCTTCCCAGCATCAGAGTCTTTTCCAGTGAGTCAACTCTTCACATGAGGTGGCCAAAGTATTGGAGTTTCAGCTTTAGCCTCAGTCCTTCCAAAGAACACCCAAGGGACTCTCAAGAGTCTCCTCCAACACCACAGTTCAAAAGCATCAATTCTTTGGTGCTCAGCTTTCTTAACCGTCCAAGTCTCACATCCATACATGACCACTGGAAAAACCATACCCTTGACTAGACAGACCTTTGTTGGCAAAGTAACGTCTCTGCTTATGAATATGCTATCTAGGTTGGTCATAACTTTCCTTCTAAGGAGTAAGCGTCTTTTAATTTCATGGCTGCAGTCACCATCTGCAGTGATTTTGGAGCCCCCCAAAATAAAGTCTGACACTGTTTCCACTGTTTCCCCATCTATTTCCCATGAAGTGATGGGACCAGATGCCATGACCTTCGTTTCCTGAATGTTGAGCTTTAAGCCAACTTTTCCACTCTCCACTTTCACTTTCATCAAAAGGCTTTTTAGCTCCTCTTCACTTTCTGCCATAAGGGTGGTGTCATCTGCATATCTGAGGTTACTGAGATTTCTCCCAGCAATCTTGATTCCAGCTTGTGCTTCTTCCAGCCCAGCGTTTCTCCTGATGTACTCTGCATAGAAGTTAGATAAGCAGGGTGACAATATACAGCCTTGACGTACTCCTTTTCCTATTTGGAACCAGTCTGTTGTTCCATGTCCAGTTCTAACTGTTGCTTCCTGACCTGCAAACAGGTTTCTCAAGAGGCAGGTCAGGTGGTCTGGTGTTCCGATCTCTTTCAGAATTTTCCACAGTGTATTGTGATCCACACAGTCAAAGGCTTTGGCATAGTCAATGAAGCAGAAATAGATGTTTTTCTAGAACTCTCTTCCTTTTTCCATGATCCAATAGTTGTTGCCAATTTGATCTCTGGTTCCTCTGCCTTTTCTAAAACCAGTTTGCACATCTGGAATTTCATGGTTCACGTATTGCTGAAGCCTGGCTTGGAGAATTTTGAGCATTACTTTACTAGCATGTGAGATGAGTGCAATTGTGCAGTAGTTTGAGCATTCTTTGGCATCTCCTTTCTATGGGATTGGAATGAAAACTGACTTTTTCCAATCCTGTGGCCACTGCTGAGTTTTCCAAATTTGCTGGCATATTGAGTGCAGCACTTTCACAGCATCATCTTTTAGGATTTGAAATAGCTCAACTGGAATTCCATCACTTCCACTAGCTTCATTCATAGTGATGCTTGAAGTGAAGGCCCACTTGACTTCAAATTCCAGGATGTCTGGCTCTAGGTGAATGATCACATCATCGTAATTATCTGGGTCATGAAGATCTTTTTTGTACATTGCTTCTGTGTATTCTTGCCACCTCTTCTTAATATCTTCTGCTTCTGTTAGGTCCATACCATGTCTGTCCTTTATCGAGCCCAACTTTGCATGAAATGCTCCCTTGGTATCTCTAATTTTCTTGAAGAGATCTCTAGTCTTTCCCATTCTGTTCTTTTCCTCTATTTCTTTGCACTGGTCACTGAGGAAGGCTTTCTTATCTCTCCTTGCTATTCTTTGGAACTCTGCATTCAGATGCTTATATCTTTCCTTTTCTCCTTTGCTTTTTGATTCTCTTCTTTTCACAGCTATTTGTAAGGCCTCCTCAGGCAGCCATTTTGCTTTTTTGCATTTCTTTTCCATGGGGATGATCTTGATCCCTGTCTCCTGTACAATGTCACGAACCTCCGTCTGTAGTTCATCAGGCACTCTGTCTATCAGATCTAGGCCCTTAAATCTATTTCTCACTTCCACTGTATAATCATAAGGAATTTGTTTTAGGTCATACATTAAAAGATGCTTACTCCTTGGAAGAAAAGTTATGACTAACCTAGATAGCATATTGGAAAGCAGAGACATTACTTTGCCAACAAAGGTCTGTCTAGTCAAGGCTATGGTTTTTCCAGTGGTCATGTATGGATATGAGAGTTGGTCTGTGAAGAAAGCTGGGCACTGAAGAATTGATGCTTTTGAACTGTGGTGTTGGAGAAGACTCTTGAGAGTCCCTTGGACTGCAAGGAGATCCAACCAGTCCACTCTAAAGGAGATCAGCCCTGGGTGTTCTTTGGAAGGAATGATGCTAAAGCTGAAACTCCAGTACTTTGTCCCCCTCATGCAAAGAGTTGACTCACTGGAAAAGACTCTGATGCTGGAGGGATTGGGGGCAGGAGGAAATGGGGTCGACAGAGGATGAGATGGCTGGATGGCATCATCGACTCAATGGACGTGAGTTTGAGTGAACTCCGGGAGATGGTGATGGACAGGGAGGCCTGGCGTGCTGCGATTCATGGGGTCGAAAAGAGTCGGACATGACTGAGCAACTGAACTGAACTGAACTGAATGGTCTAGTGGTTTTCCATACTTTCTTCAATTTAAGTCTGAATTTGGCAATAAGGAGTTCATGATCTGAGCCACAGTCAGTCCCAGTCTTGTTTTTGTTCACTGTATAGAGCTTCTCCATTTTTGGCTGCAAAGAATATAATCAATCTGATTTTGATGTTGACCATCTGGTGATGTCCATGTGTAAAGTCTTCTCTTGTGTTGTTGGAAGAGGTTGTTTGCGATGACCAGTATGTTCTCATGGCAAAACTCTTAGCCTTTGCCCTGCTTCATTCCGTATTCCAGGGCCAAATTTGCCTGTTACCCCAGGTGTTTCTTGACTTCCTACTTTTGCATTCCAGTCCCCTATAATGAAAAGGACATCTTTCGGGGTGTTAGTTCTAAAAGGTGTTGGAGGTCTTCATAGAACTGTTCAACTTCAGCTTCTTCAGCGTTACTGGTTGGGGCATAGACTTGGATTACGGTGATATTGAATGGTTTGCCTTGGAAACAAACAGAGATCATTCTGTTGCATCCAAGTACTGCATTTTGGACTCTTTTGTTGACCATGATGGCTACACCATTTCTTCTAAGGGATTCCTGCCCACAGTAGCAGATATAATGGTCATCTGAGTTAAATTCACCCATTCCAGTCCATTTTAGTTCACTGATTCCTAGAATGTCAACGTTCACTCTTGCCATCTCCTGTTTCACCACTTCCAATTTGCCTTGATTCATGAACCTAACCTTCCAGATTCCTATGCAATATTGCTCTTTACAGCATCACACCTTGCTTCTATCACCAGTCACATCCACAACTGGGTATTGTTTTTGCTTTGGCTCCATCCTTTCATTCTTTCTGGAATTATTTCTCCAGTAGCCTATTGGGTACCTACCGACCTGGGGAGTTCCTGTTTCAGTATCCTATCATTTTGCCTTTTCATACTGTTCATGGAGTTCTCAAGGCAAGAATACTGAAGTGGTTTGCCATTCCCTTCTCGAGTGGACCACTTTCTGTCAGACCTCACCACCATGACCCGTCCATCTTGGGTGGCCCCACAGGGCATGGCTTAGTTTCATTGAGTTAGACAAGGCTATGGTCCTAGTGTGATTAGATTGACTAGTTTTCTGTGATTATGGGTTCAGTGTGTCTGCCCTCTGATGCCCTCTTTGGGTATCTCTTCACAGCTGCTCCAGCAAAGCGCAGCTGCTGCTCCTTACCTTGGATGAGGGGTATCTCCTCACCGCTGCCCCACCTGATCTTGAATGTTCCTCTCGGCCCTCCTCTGCCCACTCAGCCACTGCTCCTTGAATGAGGGGTTGCTCCTCTTGGCTGCTGCCCCTGACCTTGGGCAAGGGGTAGCTCCTCCCAGCCATGCTTCTGCACAGTCAGTCGCAGCCAGCAAGCTTTTGCTGCATGGTGCTGGAATCAAGATTACTGGGAGAAGTATCAATAACCTCAGATACGCATATGACACCACCCTTATGGCAGAAAATGAAGAAAAACTAAAGAACCTCTTGATGAAAGTGAAAGAGGAGAGTGAAAAAGTTGGCTTAAAACTCAACTTTCAAAGAACTAAGATCATGGCATCTGGTCCCAGCATTTCATGGCAAGTAGATGGGGAAACTATGGAAACAGAGAGAGACTTTATTTTGGGGGGCTTCAAAATCACTGCAGATGGTGATTGCAGCCATGAAATTAAAATATGCTTGCTCTTTGGAAGAAAAGTTATGATCAACCTAGACAGCATATTCAAAAGCACAGAGACATTACTTTTCCAACCAAGGGCTATCTAAAAGCTATGGCTTTTCCAGTTGTCATGTATGGATGTGAGAGTTGAATATAAAGAAAGCTGAGTCCTGAAGAATTGATGCTTTTGAACTGTGGTGTTGGAGAAGATTCTTGAGAGTCCCTTGGACTGCGAGGAGACCAAACTATCAATTGTAAAGGAAATCAGTCCTGAATATTCGTTGAAAGGACTGATGCTGAAGCCCCAATGCTTTGGCCATCTGATGCGAAGAACTGACTCCTTGAAAAAGATCGTGATGCTGGGAAAGATTGAAGGCAGGAGGAGAAAGGGATGACAGAGGATGAGATGGCTAGATTGTATCACTGACTCAATGGGCATGAGTTTGAGCAAGCTCTGAAAGTTAGTGATGGACAGGGAAGCCTCTCGTGTTGCAGTCCTTGTGGTCACAAAAATCCGACACAACTGAGAGACTGAACGGAACTGAACTGAAGATGGGAGAGAATTACACATATTTTCACGCAGAAGGAAAGAAGCCAATGGTACAAAGTAAAAAGTTGGAGAAAGAAAAATGAAGAGAAGACAGGAAATGACCAAAGCTTAGAGGAGAACATTCCTATGGGTTGAATGGCATAGGATTTTGAGATCTGGTGAGGCTATTCACTTTGGGAATAAAGGGAAAGTGTATTGAGGGAAAATAAATTAGAAATGGAGGTGGGTATAGATACATTTTCAGGGGGATAGACTTGGAGACGGGAACAGAACATGCTTTGTGCTTCCTTTATCTTCGGTATGAGGTAGGAGACCAGGTCATTTGTGGAGGTTAAATACTGAAATCCTTGCCTGGTGATAAAAAGTTGACTTGGATTTCTATAGTTCCTTTCCTGCAGACACTTCAAAGTCCTTTAGTAACTGCTACTCTCAAGCAACCTCTTCTGGTATTTTGATAGACCTTTTCATTGTGGTATTAATTTCTTTTCCACCTAATTATTTCTTTATATCAAAGAAAAACTTAGAAACTCGAAATATTTCTCCAAAGTCTTAACCAATATCAGAAAGAGATCTTCTTTCTATAGCATTTTATAGGGTAATCGTTTCAGAGCATATAGAACAGAATTAGAGCACGATGGCTGAAAATATAAGACTACTGGGGCAAACCCTTTGCAATGCTATTTTCCTTGAAAAAAATTTTGTTTGAAGTATAACTCTGGTGGAGGGATTATTCTGTTAATTTTTCCTCCCATAAAACAACATTTTCAGTGTCTTTCTTGCAGAAGGACTGTATCTTAGTCCAAATGGCAGCTCAACCACGATGGTATAAAATGCATAGAATGCAAAGTAAAAATTGCAGCCTAAGAAGGCTACCCTGTTAGCATTTCTTATTGAGTCTTTGTTATTCTTATCATTTGACTGAAGTAACACCTTTTATTGGCTCAGAAATGTTTTTAAGTTTGTTGTTAAGTTGCTAAGTCGTTTCTGACTCTTTTGCAACCCCATAGACTATGATCCACCAGGCTCCTCTGTTCGTGGGATTTCCCAGGCAGAATATTGGAGTGGGTTGCCATTTACTTCTCCAGGGTATCTTCCCAACACAGAGGTTGAACCCACATCTCCTACCTTGGCAGGCAGGTTCTTTACCACTGAGTCATCAAGGAAGGGAGAAGGTAATGGCAACCCACTCCAGTACTCTTGCTTGGAAAATCCCACAGACGCAGGAGCCTGGGAGGCTGCAGTCCATGGGGTCGCTAGGAGTCGGACACGACTGAGCCGGACTCGACTGAGCGACTTCACTTTCCCTTTTCACTTTCATGCATTGGAGAAGGAAATGGCAACCCACTCCAGTATTCTTGCCTGGAGAATCCCATGGACGGGGGAGCCTCCTGTCTATGGGACTGCACAGATTCGGACACAACTGAAACGACTTAGCAGCAGCACCAAGGAAGCCCTAATGCTATTCACACAGAATAGCATTAGTTAAAATCTATAGTCAGACATTGGTCAAAGTGACACGAAACAGTTTTGAGCAATGCCTGCATCCAGGTTTTCAGAGGAGGAGTAAATGCCTCTTTGCGACTAGAGGGAGATAAACGGAAGTCAGCTCTACCATTGGAGACGCTGATAACATCTGCAGCACTGGGCTTCTTGGGAGGCTCAGCTGGCAAAGAATATTGCCAGTGCAGGTGACGCAAGAGACATGGTTTTGATCCCAGAGTTGGGAAGATCCCCTGGAGAAGGAAATGGTAACCCACTCCAATATTCTTGCCTGGAGAATTCCATGCACAGAGGAACCTGGCAAGCTACAGTCCATGAGGTCACAAAGGGTTGGACACGACTGAGCACGCACGCACACACACACAATATCTACCTTGGGTAATATCTATAGAGTGAGCTGAGGGGGATCCTTTTTTTCTGACTTCATTTCTACAACTGCTATGGTAGGTTTCTTTACTCTGGTTTCTACTTTTCGAGATGATGGTGGAATAGTAGCCATTACTGTTACAGGGCGTGGCTTATTTACATGACTCAAGCATGTAGCATGGAATCACTATTACTTTGGGTTTGTCCTGAAAGAATTGCCATAAAATTAGATGACTTTCCAGGGTACCGGAAAAAGGAGGCATTTCCCAGCTTAGGCTGAACAAATACTGCTGATTATAGGGAGACAGTGTAGTAATGGAATATTGAGTTTAGAATCCATTTTTGTAGGTTTTTTTTTTTTTTTTTTTTGCATGAACGTCAGTTTGTGTTCTTATTGGCTTTACTTTAGTGCCTTTAACTCATTGTATTACTTTTGGTCCCTGTGATCTGGACTTGGGAAATAGAGAATTAAATCTGAGATATGGTCCTTTTTAAAGAGTGCTATGATGACCTTGATAAACTAGTTTTCCATAGATTTGTAACTTATAAGCCTTGTCTTGGACCATTGTGGTTGCTTTCAAAAACCCTTCTTTTCTCTCTTTCCGTAAGCTTATATCTAGTTGTGGGTGGATTTCCAAAGTGCTCCTCTTTTTTTTTGAGAATGTTTTTGAGAATGCTTTCTTGGAATTACAGAGTTGTTTTCAGCTTTATCTTATGTGTTTATTTTAATATCTTTATTTATGTTTTGAGCTCTCTTGGTCCTTTGATTCTTCTGATCAAATCTCTTCTGTTCATAATCTTTTCTTGCCAGTTCACCTCAAATATCTGCAGAAACAGTTATAATCCTGTCGTTTAGTGTTTTTCTCATCTGAATCTCCTCTGACATCTGTTGTTAGATAAAACATTGATAAACCAATATATAGCAGCTCCATCCTTTAGCTTCCAGGTTTTCTTAATGCACCTTTTTATTACTTTGTACTCAGTTCAAAATCTTCCCAGCATCTTTCAATACAGATCTCAAAATATTGGTTATTTTAAGTTTAATGGAATTCTATGGAAGATCAGGGAGCCCTGACACCCGAGATTCTTTCAACCGAAGTATGTCCTTTGTGTCTTTTCTCTTTTGGCCAATGATGAATATCATCAGACTTCTATGCAGTTGCTTTAGCTGTTCCTTGTTCTTCATAGGTAGAAAATTTTGGGGTGAATAGTGGGTCAAGGCTGTTTCTTCTCTGAGGATTCCATCCGATTTTTAATCTAGTTAGTGAGTTTTTGTCTGAAGATTCACTTATTCTTTTCAGAGAATCATGGTTATTTAAAATTTGTTCCAAGAGTCCTACATTTCCTATATGACGTGACAGCTCAATTATTTTTTTTTCTTCCATTTTCCCTCTTTGATATTTTATCATCCTTTTAAACGGGTACAGGCGCAAATCTGCAAGTTACCATCATATATAACATTCATTCATTCAGCACTTGCAATCCCTTAATTGTGCTATTTTATAGGCTTATCACCTTTTAATATATATATATATATATATATATATATATATAAAACTTGAATATGAGCTTTCCTGGTGGCTCAGATAATAAAGAATCTGACTGCAATGTGGGAGACCTGGGTTAGATCCTTGGGTTGGGAAGATCCCCTGGAGAAGGAAATGGCTACACCCTCCAGTATTCTTGCCTGGAGAATCCCATGGACAGGGGAGCCTGGCAAGCTACAGTTCATGGGGTTGCAAAGACTCAAACACGAATGAGCAATTAACACTTCATTGTATAACTTGAATACAGATTAAGTTCTCTGTCCTCGATACCCGAAGGATTTCTGGTTACCGTAGGTAGCAGTGAATATTTGTTAAATGAATACAAAAAATGCACATGGAATGTTTTCTATTTCAGTGTATCACATCAACTTGCATATGGATGACACGCGGGATAGTTTTCCATTCTGATCCAATTTTTCTTTGCTGAAATCTATGACTATCAGCCTTTAGAAAAAATTTTAAAATACTTACGTTATTTATGGCCATGCTGGGTCTTCATTGCTGCATGTGGCCTGTGTCTAGTTACAGCGGGCAGGGGCTACTCCTTAGTTGCAGTTCACAGGCTTGTCATTGCAGTGGCTTCTCTTGCTGTGGAGCATGGGCTCTAAGGCACACGGGCTTCAGTAGCTGCAGCTCTTGGGCTTTGTAGCTATAATTCACAGGCTTAGTTGCCTCGAGGTGGGGGGGGGTCTTCCTGGACCAGGGATTGAGCCCATGTTCTCTGCATTGGCAGGCAGATTCTTTACCACTGGACCACCAGAGAAGTCCTGATAGCCAGCATTTTGAAAAACTTTGTCTGGGCTCAGAGGTAGTTGTCCCAATTGGTTTGCCACCTCCAAGTCACAAGCGATAGAGGAGGTTCAACTTGGAAAGGGACCCTTATGTTTGTTACATCCATTATTTTTTTCTCCCAATAGCACGATGAGTTAATGATTATTTCCATCTTATTGGAGGTAGAAAGTGGAACCCTAAGAGGTTAAGTTACCCAAAGTTAGAAAATTAAAAAGGAAAAACCTGATTTTGAGCACAAACTTATGCCCAAACCAGAACTCTTCCCAAAAATGTTTTAAAAATTATTCAGTGACTCATACTGTGTTGAGAAAGAAAGAAGAACAAACAAGATGCATTTCACCTTTAAAACAGAAAAGGAGGTGGGGAGAAACTAATGCCTGCTGTTTTCATCAGTAATTCCAACACGGGAAACAAATCTATTTCCAATTTGGCAAAGTATCCAGCTCTCTTAGAGAACTGATATCTTGGCTGGGATCTGAGAAGCCATATAAATACAATTTAAAAATCATGAGCAATTGAGAAATAATTTCTAGATACAAAAAAGTCTCAGGCAATCTTCCATTTCCTCTCGGTACAATGAAGGTCATTCCTCTTTGTTCAGGGCTAGGTTCCAAACTGTATGAGCTCTTTAACTTCACCTTCTCATAATGATTCACACAGACTCATCCCCACAGACTCTGAGGAGATAGAGGATGCAAATGGGTGTTGTTGTTCAGACGCTAAGTACTGTCTGACCCTTTGCAACCCCATGAATTGCTGCACGCCAGGCTCCTCTGTCCTCCATATTCTCCTGGAGTTTGCTTAGATTCATGTCCATTGAGCTGGTGATGCTACCTAATCATTACTACATCTTAAGTCCCTGCTCACTCTGTGACTCTTTTTTCTTTTTCTTGTTTTCTGTTTGGCTTTTATTTATAAACCACCAAAACATCTGGCCAATTTACTTAATATCCAGATGTTTTGGTGTAATTTACATTGCTAATTTTTTTTTCTTCTTACTGAATGTATTGACTTTTTGGGTAAATATAGCCTGAGTGAAAGTGCATGAAGGTTGCTAGCTGACGGAAAAAGGAACTAGCTGGCAATCAACAATCAACATCTGCTCCTCATTTCTCTATTGCTTCCTGGCTCAATCAAAAATAACGTGCCTAATCTTTGAAGAAATTCTTAGAGAAGTGAAAAAAAATCATTTGACATCTTTACCTTATCAGAATCACAATCATAGAGAAGATAGACACAGCCAGAGGCAAGAACAGGATCCCTATCTGGGAAACTGCCTGAGTAGATGCACTCATTGCACCATGGGGATAAAAGTAAGATAAGAATTCAGATCCCAAATGGTCAAAATCATTTGTCATGCCAACCCCACCATTCGTGTTTCCTTCCCAACTTATCCCATCATGTTCATGATAAACTTCTTTAAGTGTCTTGTTAAAATGCCATCCTGGGGGAACCACAGACAAATGCTTCTCTCCTCTCTCGGACTGTGACGTGAAGCATCACTCCATCCTTCAGGTCCCATGTCATAATGAGCATCCTATCCTGTGTTCTATGGTGATATTAGTCCTTGACCCCAGAGCCTGGCCCAGGCAGACAATACGGCAGCTGGATTGAGTACCAAGGTCCAAACTACATCATACTTCATGCCCTTCCACACAGTTTAAAGGTGGTAATTAGGTTGACATAGGTGTGACCCTTCCTATTGCCAGCAAGGTAATTGATTTCTGGTTGATAGATCACAAATCAAAACTCATTTCCTATATATATAATGTTATCATTATAGTTCTGTTCCTAGAATCACATTTAATGACACAAATACGCCAAGCTGTACCAAAGAAAGTCAAAAAGGGAAAATACACATACATGATTTTACAACTATTTATTAATATTGTAAAATGAAATGTATCTATTTACTTTCTGTGAACTTTGTATGTAAGTACAACATAGCAAGCAGAAAAATGTAAAAATCGTATATTTGCCACTTGAATTTCATAGTTTAATATGCCTGAGTCACTACCACCGAGGCCAAGAAGTAGAAGGCCCTCAAAAGAACCCTCTCCATCATCCACACGGTCTCTCCTTCCATTTGTTTAGTTCTATTTCATTTCTCTCAAGAATGGTTTATGGTCTTTGTCTATAGGCCTTGCATATCTCTCTTTTTGTTTATTACTGTTTGAGGTCTTTGTTTTTTCTTTAAATTGGAGTGTAACTGCTTTACTATGTTGTGTTAATTTCTGCTGTAAAACAAAGCGAATCATGTATACAAATATCCCCACCCCCATCCCGCCCATTTTAATGCTAATGTAAATGGTACCATTTTAATTCTAGAAAGATGGTGCTGATGAACCTGTTTGCAGGGTAGCAATGGAGACGCAGATATAGAGAACAGACTTGCGGACTCAGTGGAGGAAGGCACGGGAGGGACGAGCTGAGAGTAGCATCGAAACATATACCCCACCATATGCAAAACAGATAGCCTGTGGAAAATTGCTGTAGGACGCAGAAAACTCAAACCTGGTGCTCTGGGACAACCTAGAGGGTGGGATGGGGTGGGAGGAGGTTCAGGAAGAAGGAGACGTATATATACTTATGGCTGATTCGTGCTGACATGTGGCAGAAACCAACACGATACTGTACAGCAATTATCCTCCAACTAAAAAAAACAAATTTAAAAAATTGAACCATTTTATACATTCTTTTTGATATACTACTGATATAAGGAAAGTAATTTTTATATTGAATTTAAAGTCTGTGATAAATTCACATATTATTTCCACTGCTTTATCTGTAGACCCTTTAGATTTTCTGCATAACAGTCTTGTTACTTGTTACTTTTTTTTCTCCCTCAAGTACTTGTGTCTTTTCTCTTCCTTGTTCTGTTTCTCTGGCTAGAACTTTCAGGAAAAGTTTGAATAGAAGTGATTATAATGGTTATCTTTGTGTCTGGAGGAAAACTTTCATCATTTTAACAGTAAGGAATATGTTTGCTCTGGGACTTCTCTGTATATTCTTGGTATCATGGTTAGACTGTTCTCATTAAAAGATGTGGAAAATTCCTCTCTCTTTCTATTCTTGGAAAGGATTTGTATGTAATAAACATTACTTTTTTTCTGTTAATATTTGGAAGAATTCACCAGTGAAGTCATCTGGGTGAGCAGTTTTTGTTTTGAGGTTTTTAACTATGAATTTATTTTCTTTTTGTGTCAATTTTTAAAAGTTGTATTTGTCTAAGAATGTGTCCAATTAACTAAATTGCCAAATTGCCAAATACACTAGTATTGGGTTGTTCATTATATTCTCTTATAAATAGGTAGTTTTGTCCTGATATGGATTAGTTGTGGGGTTTTTTTTTTCATTCTTTTATCTGTGTTTGGGGGGCCTGGAATTTATGAAATTTTATTTTTCTTTCCAAAGCACTCTTCCTTGGCTTTCTGATTCTTTGTATGGTGTGTTTATTTTCTTCTTAAATTCTGCCCTTATCTTTATTATTTCCTCCCTCACTTTCTTTGAGGTTTTCTAACTTCTTCAGATAGATGGCAACTTGCTTGTTTTTTAGTTTCTCTTCTTTAATAATTCTAAATCTTAAGTTTTCCTTGATGTGTGGTTTTAGTTCCATCCTAAAAGTTTTGCCACGTAGGAATTTCTTAATCATTTGATTCAAAATATTTTCTAATTTCCATTGTGATTCCTTATTCTACCAATGTGCTCTTTAGACATTAATGCTTAATTTTTGTACATATAGAGGTTTTCTAGTTTACTAACATCCTGCAGAGATCAGAGGACAAAATCAATAAGACAGACCATCATAATTTGTTGAGATTGTATTAGTCCCTCAGTTGTGCCTGACTTTTTGTGACCCCATGGACTGTAGCCTGCCAGGCTCCTCTGTCCATGGAATTCTCCAGGTCAGAATACTGGAGTGGGTAGCCATTCCCTTTTCCAGGGGATCTTCCCAACCCAGGGATTGAACCCAGATCTCCCGCATTGCAGGCAGATTCTTTACCATCTGAACCACCAGGGATTGCTTTCTGTCTAAACTCATAGTTGATATTGATAATTGTTACACGTAAACTTGAAAAGGAAGTACAGTTTTCAGCTGCTGGGATCAGTGTTGTATATATGTTATAAGGTCAAGTCTGTTAATCACATTGTTCAGATTTTCCATCTCCTTACAGATTTTTGTATGTGCATTCTATCAGGTATTGAAAAGTGTTAAAATCTTTTAAAATCTTCTACTATGATTTCAAGGTTTCTATTTCTATGTTTAGTTCTGTCAATTTTTGCTTTATAGATTGAGACTTATTATTGGGTAGATATGACTGTCAAACTTTTATAACTTCCACATCATCTCTTTCCCTTTGGTAATTCTTCTTGCCTTTAAAGTCTGTTATGTCTGATAATAAAATAGTTATGGTGTCTTTCATTTGCTTGGAGTTTGCAATTTATCTTTCTCCATCCTCTTACTTTCAATCTCCCAGGTCTTTATTAAGCTTGTAGTGTCCCTTGTAGTGAGTATGTTAGTCGCATAGTAGTGTCTGACTTTGCAACCCGTGGATTGGTACCCGCCAGGCTCCTCTGTCCATGGGATTTTCCAGGCAAGAATACTGGAGTAGGTTGCCATTCCCTTCTCAAGGGGGTCTTCCTGACCCAGTGATCGAACTCAGGTCTCCCACACTGCAGGCCGACTCTTTACAATCTGAGCCACTAGGGAAGAATTATAAGCAGACTAGTGTCCCTTGTAAGCAGAATATAGTTGTTTTTATCCAGCCTCACTACTTTGGTGTTTCAACTGAAGCATATGGCCTATTGAAATTTAATGCAATTACTCTGTTTTCTATCTGTCCCGGCACTTTTCTGTTCTTAGTTCCTTCTTTATTATGTACTTTTGTATTGAATGCTTTTATTGTATCTATCCCCATCACCTCCTTGCTTTGCCGCTCTCGTGCTGACTTCCTGTGCGCGTGCTCAGTCACTCAGTCGTGTCGGACTCGTTGCAACCCCCAGACTGCAGTCCTCCAGGCCTCCTCGCCCGTGGGATTCTCCAGTCAAAACAGTGGAATGGAGTGCCATTTCTCTCTCCATCCGTGGTGACTATCTGGAGATTAGAGCATCCCTCCTTGGCTTATTAAAACTAATGTAAATAAGTCCGTTTTCCCACTTCCTAAACAATATAAGGAATTTCAGATTCTGTAACATCTTTTACCCCATCCCAATTTGTATACTATTGTTTTCAAATTTTCCATATGTTTTAAACCATGTATCACTGTTGTTGATTTTTATAGCCAATATTCAGTTAGATTTGCCATTTAGATTTATTTACTTACCATTCAGATTGTTCTGTATTCTTCCTGAATCTCTAAGCTATCACATAAAATCATTTTCTTCATCCCAGAATTGCTTCCTTTAATATTTACTGTATTAGGAGTCTTTTGGTGATGAATTCCCTCAAATATTTGTTTATCTCAAATTATGTTATTAGCTTAATTTTTAAAGAATTTTCACTGGCTATTTTTTCCAGCACTTTGAAAATATAATTATTTTACTGACCCAACAACTGATTGAATTAAGAAATACTAAATGAACAAATAAGTGAATAAAGCAGTGAAAGCATATATAGGTGAAGGATTATATAGGTGACAATGAGTAATCCCATTTGTCTGGGGTGTCAGGAATTCAGAAAAGAAGGCCAAAATGTGGAGAAGTATACACACACACACACACACACACGTGCAGGAACGAGGTCTCATATCTAATGCATTCGTCAATGAGAAAGTGAAAGTGTTAGTTGCTCAGTTGTGTCCTACTCTTTGTGACCCCATGGACTGTAGCTCACGAGGCTCCCCTGTCCGTGGGGATTCTCCAGGCAAGAATACTGGAGTGGGTAGCCATTCCTTTTGCCAAGGGATCTTCCCAATCCGGGAATAGAACCTGAGTCTCTTGCATTGCAGGCAGATTCTTTACCATCTGAACCACCATAAATGTGCATTACTTTATTACATAATTTATTTTTGAAATTAAAATCTTACTATGATATACTCTGGCTATAAAAAATGCATGAAATGTTTCTTTAATTATTCTGAGGGGGGGTTATAATCTAGCAGATAAGTATATATTTGCTTATTTAAAAGGTAACTTTATGCTACTTTGAGTCTTTCTTAAGGGCCAACCATACTTTCATAACTTTTAGAAAAGTCACTATATGTATTTACATAAACCCATATAGCAAGTCTACAGACTAAACCAGGACAAATATTCCCCTAATTGTGCAAGGAAAAAGACAAGTAATTTGGTAGCTAGCTTACGTGAGATAGTCTGCTCCTTGGAAACATAATAATGCATGAAGGAAATAAAACTAATAGAATGAAACTAAATATGTTCTAGAAATGAGAAATATAATGTACTTATTTACTTTTGAATGTTACTATGCTTTTATTTAGTTTTTACAAATGTTCATCTTTGGATAAAGATAAGACAATATGGAAAAAGGTACAGTATTTCTAAGAATATCTATGTTCAGTAGTTAACTCATACTTGCTCAGATAAACACTGAGCAAAAATGGGGTGGATACATACGAGATATATTGACGTTGGAGAGACAAAGAAGGAATATTCAGACAGATGGAAGAGAGCTAATGAGAAAAGCCCTCGCAGAATGAATGTGTTCAGAGGAGGCCTTTCCTTATGAGAGGCGCACTGCAGGCCTAGTAGAAGATGAGAGCCTTCCAAGCAGAGGGCCTCCATCCTGTTTCCTTTCTGTGGATGACTGGCTGCAAGGGCACAGATGAGTGGTCTTGAGCATTACGCAATGGCCCCTCCATTCTCACCTGCCTAGAGCACAAGTCTTTGTCTCCATTCTCGGTTTATCTCCAACCCTTTGACCCTGTGCTCTAGTTTTTTCCAAACCAGCACACACCCTTGCTTTTGTTCCTCATTTTGGGCGCTCCTCTAGCACTGACTGTCGACATTCTGTCTTGGACACAATTTGGTGTTTGTTCCCTGGCTTCATGTACTGTGGATGCAGCTAAAGATACACGCCTGCCTTCCCTCCTACCCACATATGCTTCATGGGGAGATGGCTTGGAAAGTCGGGGTATGTGTTTACAAAAGACTTTTCCTAACGCGATAGCTTGGATAAGGGAAAAATTAACACAGATTTCATCTTTTCCTTATTTTTTCCAGGTCTATGAAACTAATATCCTTTTTCTGGTCCTTACTATCAATAAAAACATATGTTAGACTCTTGTAATCCTACTGTCCAAGATATGAAAATAACTGAATATAAAATCCAGTAAAGAGAAAAGAAGACTTTAATGATGGAGTTGTGTTTTCTTTATAAGTAAAAGTTCACGTGAAGAAGACAGAACAGTCTTTAAAACTAATCATCTTTTTTTTTTCTACCCTGTATTTAGGTTTTAGTGAGCTCTTTCAAAAATAAAGGATAAGAATCTACAAGCCCTACCTCACATTGTTTTAATAGCCTGGATTCTTCTGTTTCCTCTTCTCCACAGTTTTACGGCTCTCTCCAGGCCCATAAATTACATGGTAGTAATAGGCCCTTCCAGAAGAAAGGGACAAAATGAGATAATTGACATCTCCCCCAATCTTACTGCACTTGGGTTCAATTATTCTCTTCTTTAATGGCCCTTTCCCCCAGTCCCCCTTCCCCTAACATAAATCATATACTCTATGAATTTTCAATTAGCTGTTGGGTGGCCAACTTCTGGATCTGTAGGAGACGAGCGGCAGGAGAGCTGATTTCTAGGCTGCCGTTCAGAACATGCCTTTAACAGGTATCTGATAAACCTGCTCTGTGTCCAGCAGCCTCATGTCAGATGTGCTTTCTGTTTGGTGTGTTGGGAAGCTTCCCCTTGTATCCTGGGCAAATAGCATGGCACCGTTGATAGAGGTCCTTGATTATCTTCCCAAGCATTAGTGCAAAGGCACACAGAAATGTGAAGCATTATTCATTACACGGGCTTCCCAGGTGGTGCTAGTGGTAAAGAATCTGCGGGTCAATGCAGGAGCTGCAAAAGAGACTCTGGTTGGATCCCTGGGTCAGAAAGACACCCTGGAGAAGGAAATGGCAACCCACTCCAGTATTTTTGCCTGGAAAAATTCATGGACAGAGGAGCCTGGTGGGTTATACAGTCCATGGGGTTGCAAAAAAGTCAGACCTGACAGAGGACACACACATTCATTATAAGGAGCTCCAATCAGTTAGGATGGACACTGCAGCCCAGCAATAACCATTTTTCAAGTGGCATGTTAAGTTCTTTTTTTCTTTAGTGGAATATAATTGCTTTGCAGTGTCGTGTTAGTTTCTGCTGGACAACAAAGTGAATCAGCTGTACGTATACATACATCCCCTCCCTCTGGAGCCTCCCTCCCGCCTACCCCCCATGCCACCTCCTAGGTCATCACAGAGCACTGAGCTGAGCTCTCTGTGCATGCCACATGAGATCTAAATCGATAGCTGGGTTCCCACTAGCTATTTGACACATGGAAGTGCGTATATGTCAGTGTTGCTCCTCAATTCGTCCCCCCTCCCCTTCCTCCCCTGTGTCCGCATGTCCACTCTCTGTGTCTGTGTCAATTCCTGCTCTGCAAATAGGGTTCCACATAGACTGTTTCAAAGCTCAGGTTTCTCCCTTGAGTATCTTACGATGCAGGGGGAGAGGGTGGGGGCAGTCCACTCTTCTGTTATTATTACTGTAATGTGACATCGCTTGTGCCTGAGCTTAGGAAGGTAAATATCTCTGACTTGAGGTCATTCATATATTAGGTGGTTCTGTCTGTTATAATGAATAATAGCTATTGGCCAAGCAGCAGTTTGGTTATTTAAAATATTCTTCAACTCAATAGTAGTTGCACTACAGAAACCCCTGAGGATACTTGAGAAGTAGAGTCAAGTCAGGTAGATAATCCCTTTACAATCAATTATTAATGAGCTTATATCAATGCAATGGTCCAGGGGATAATGGCTTACAGTCTGAGACATTACTGGTTACTAAACCATCTATGTTCACCATCTGAGAGCTCAGTCTAATATATGTCACCAAAAAAAAAAAACAAAAACGCTGGAACTACCCAAAGCAGAGGTCTCAAAGTCACAAAATGGCAGTTAATACTTTAAGTGATAAGGTTTCCCATCTAAGTCTGCACTTACAGCTGCTTTTAAAAGTGAAGAGTTCTGGTAGCATTAGGCAACGTAGCCTCCACCCGCAGAAGGAAGGAAGACACCATCTCCTCCAGACAGGCTTGGACTGAGGCTATATGCCCAGCTTCCCTGGACACATGAGGTTGTGATTGCCATAACTCCCTTCCTGAAGTCCAAGTACCAAGTACAAACTTGACTGCGTAGAATCAGGGTTTCTGATAACTTATAGGAATGGACAGACAGGCATTAAATCCTTTACCTGTGTGTGTGTGTGCGTGTATATATATAATACATGCTTTTTTTCTTTTGGCCGCTCTGGGTCTTCGCTGCAGCCAGTGGGCTTTCTCTAGTTGTTGCATGATGGGATGGCTTCTTTGGTTGCAGAGCAGGGCTTCCCTGGTGGCTCAGACAGTAAAGAATCCACCTGCAATGCAGGAGACCTGGGTTCAATCCCTGGGACAGGAAGATCCCCCGGAGAAGGGAATGGCAACCCACTCTAGTATTCTTGCCCAGAGAATTCTACAAAGGAGTCCTCCTTGGGGTCACCAAGAATCGGACAGGACAGGCTGACTAACTCTTTCATGGGTTCTAGAGCACATGGGCTCTCTAGTTGTGCTCTACAAGCTTAGTTGCCCTGGGCATATGGGATCTTAGTTCCCAGACCAGGGGTCGAACTCACGTCCCTTGCATTGGAAGGTGGATTCCTAAGCACTGGACCACCAGGGATGTCCGTGGGCATTAGATCTTGACCTTTGTCTCAGGTTCTACCCATAGGAGTTGACCCACTGTGACTGAATCTTCTAAATCCTCTAATGGAATTACAGAACCATAGAGCTCACTTAACTCTCCCCATCCCTCTTCCACACGTGGTATTGAACCTCACTTTGATTTTCTACCCTAGGACTGGGTCCTCTGCTTCTTTTCCATGTTATTCATGCATGCTAGCTTTGCTGTTTTTGACAGAAATACAAATTGAGGGGGTTAGAAACTGTATCAGACAGTTTCTTTGTAACTCTCATATTCCTTTGTTCATTTTAAATATTCACTAGTTATTGAATGGGTCGATTTTAGTTCTCAATCTCAAGTGACTTTAGTTCTCAATCTCTCAGTTTATTTGCTCACAAAAGAGAATATTACCTTTCAGCCTCCTGAATATTATTTAAATCACTGAACTTATGAGCAACTCACCAAGAGATTATTTTATAGAAATTGCTTCTTTACTGAGTTGCTTCATACATGCAATACGTTGTATTAAAAATAAAATCTAATATTTCAGTAAGAATCTCTGGTCTAAAGGCTCTGGTGTTTAGAATGAATCTTACATGTGGAGGGAAAATGTGATTTTTGTGTTCATGTTGAAAAAGAGTCAATCATCATAGAGGAAATAAATGGAAATAATGGCGGAAAGTACCTCCCTAGATATGTAGAAGATTTAAAGTGTGGGTTGTAGGAAGCTTTTCAAAGGGAAAAGGAAATGGATGGGGTGAAAGTGTCACCAAAATTTGGTGAACAAGGCTTTTGTATGCCTTCTTTGCCAAGGCTCAGTTCTTTCTGGGTCTAGCTTGGATGATGGCTATAAACTTCAGTGTGCAGATTTAGATTCTTCTTCTGTGTTTCAAAGTGGAAGGTCAAAAGCTTAGACCTGAGTGGGAAATCTCATGTCACTTAGTAGTTCTCCCCCAAGTAAGCTGGACTGTTACCTCTGTAATTATTGTCAAGTTGCTGTGGAAGCCTGTAAAAATCATCAGTTACCACAGAGGAAAGCTGACTCACTGAGCCAGCAGCTGATCTGAAACATCGCCCCTGTGTTAAGTGAAGCCATTTTTCTTCTTTTCACTCAAAGCATGTGGTTTTCACTGAATTAATAAATCAAAGTTTATTTCATTTGTTAACAAGGTTGTAGTGGTTAGAGGTTGGAGACAAAATGGAGAAAGGATACATTTCCCCTGCTCTCATCATAGGGGCTGTAGTCACCAGCCTGTTGCTCAGTTCACTTGTGGGGAGATGTTTCCTTGTGCCTAAGTAAGTCACCTTCCTTTCTCTCTGAATGTGAGCAAAGGATCAACTCAAAGCAAAACAGTAGGGGAGGGATAAATTAGGAGTTTGGGATTAACACAAACACATTCCTTTATTAAAAAATAGATAACTCACAAGGGTGTGTTACATAGCACAGGGAACTATACTCAGTATTTCGCAATAACTTCTAAGAGAGAAGAATCTGGAAATATAGATGTGCAGGTATATATAATGTGCACATATATTTTATATCTGAATCACTTTGCTGTATACCTGAAACTAATACAACATTGCAAAACAGCTCTACTTTAATTTTTTAAAAAGTCAGTATTGAATCTATTCTACTTAATTGTTGCTGTTCAGTCACTAAGTCGTGTCCAACTCTTTGCGACCCCATGAATGGCTGCATGCCAGGCTTCCTGGTCCTTCACTATCCCCTGGAGTTCTACTCAATATGTATTAACTATTTGACTTACATCCCAGAAAAACTCCCTTTGAAATTGCCTTAAAGAAGACAAAAGTCCTGGTCAATCACCAAACACAATTTTCTGGAGCAAGAACTTGGTCAGGCTAATCAAATCCTTTTCTCTGACAATAATCAGCCAGAGAGAGAACCAGGGGAAACCACAGGTATTTTATATTAAACACAGACTTTTATTCTGAGCTATGTACTATACTAAATAGTAGGACTACAAGAGCTAAGTTACATAGCTATTTTGTGACCCTACACATGATGAGAAATTCATATACGAAAGTGATTTTTTTCAAGATGGCAACGCTAACTTAAAATTGCATAACAACTGTGTCCCAGACTGTTGGTTCTAGACTCAGTACTGCATAACCCCTGAATATTGGATGAGACCACCTTTCATTCATTTTCTAGTTAACACTGAGACAAATGGGACAGAGGCCTTGGAATATAGGGACTCAATGTGTGCTTGGTAAATTTGCAACATGAACTGAGAAAAGTACAACAAGGACAGAGGAAAATACATATGTGTGTTAACGGTGAAAACATGAAGGGGTTAAAATAGATAAGGAGCCGACACTCTGTCAGTAGTGTAAGAAGGCTGAGAGGATCATAAGTGGGAAACAAGAAGTATTACAGCTGTACAAGAACTGAATTCCCACTCATGGAATCCTAAGACCAGGAGAAAATGAGCTAGAGAAATGGGAGGGGGTCTGACATGTACCTACAGGCATGATTTTAGAAATGGAGTTCTGACAACATTCTGTCTCTAAAATGGTTAAGGAGTGACTGACTCTACAAGCTGCATGAAAATAGAGGCCACAAATTACATGGTAACTTCCCTGTCTTTAGATGAGAAGAAAAGAATAAAGTCAAGTTATGATGTGAAGGATTTGAACAGCACATATTTGGAATGTTACCAAAAACTTTCTATTGCAGCTCCTTTTCTGAACTTGGTTAACTCAGTCCATGAAAGCTGCGATGTGATTCTGCTGAGAGCTGGAAGGGTGGCTAAGATAATTTTCCATAGTCATTTTTTAAAGCAATATTTGAATATCATTTTCACAGGCCTTAGAACCTTTAATCTTCAAGACATCTCCACTGTATAGGGATTATTAGTCTCTAGGTATAAATATGGATACCAAGTCTCAGAGAGATTAAGTTTCTTACTTAGCCTTGAATCCAAGTTTACTGAGTGCAGTTCTCATGCATTTTCAACTGTGTCAAGTTGCTTACAATTATGTGAAAATATATGTGTCTCTTTCTCTTTTTATAAGTCCATGCAAAGAAGATATAAACTGTGGTATATTTCAAGGGAGAAATTGCACCCATTGGTTTCTTTCTCTAAGGCAAGGAGTGAGATAACATGAGCAAGTGGATAGCCTTCTGGTTTAGCAGAAGTGCTAATGGAATGTGGGCTTTAGAAATATGCTGTTTATTTCTGCTTATTTGTTCTCCAGCACAATCTTTTACTGGAGCAATCATATTTTCTATTCTTGGAGGACATTCAAGAATGAGAAGTGTACTGCCTATACCTTACTGAGGGGTGTATTTACCCTCTCAATTTGTATTGCAGTTTTGTTTTTTTAAGTATTTTCCTCCATTTCTAAAATTTAGTGATCCAGGTTCTGCCTAAACTATGTGGCCTGAAGATGTTAAGTATGCCTTGCATGGCACACGGCTGTGCCAAAATTGCCACATCCTATTTGTTTACTTGGAATTGATCAGAAGATATTAAAACAGTCTTAAAAATTATCTCCACAATTACTTTCTGGAGAATTCAAAGTTTCCTATCATCTATTTTGGGAAAATATCAGTTGAAAAGGAAGTTTTTGCTTTTGGCAGAGAGAGCAGCACAACTTGAAATGCCATCTCGTTACATTTATGGAAAGATTACATGATATGGCCATTTCCCTATCTCCAGTATGCAGGGGAATCGATTTTCCATTCACAGCTTTCCTTTCTAATACACATACTGCAAATATTCTAAATTGACAATAGGCTACTTGCTTAAAATCAGGCCTTGTATAATTCATACTATTATAAAATCTTTCTTTTTTAAAAAAATTGCTTGTTTATTTTGACTGCACTGGGTCTTAGTCGCAGCACTTGGGATCCTTAGTTGGCATGTAGGATCTAGATCCCTGATCAGGAATCAAACCCAAACCCCCTGCACTGGGAGCTCGAAGTCTTAGCCACTGGACCATCTGGGAAGTTTTGATATAAAACCTTTCTGAATGCTTACGTTTTGCTGCTAGCCTTTATTTGTGCCTGGAAAGTGACCACTGTGAATGATAATATGGTTGACCTTCCCTCTCCACGGATTCTGCATCCATAAATTCAACCAACCATGGATGGAGAATGTTGGGGGGGAAAATCCAGGAAGTTCTGAAAAACAAAACTTGAATTTGCCAGGCGCTGGCGACAATTTAGGAAGCATTTGCTTTGTGTTAGGTATTATAAGTAATCTAGAGATGATTTAAAGTATACGGGAGGAAGTGCATGGATTATATGCAAGCACGATGCCGTTTATGTAGAGACTTGAGTATCCTCTGATTTTGGTATTCCCAAGAGAAGAGGTGGGGTGTGGGTCTTAGAACATCCCTCCAGGATACTGAGGGAAGACTGTATTTTAGAACACTGACATTTTGGGGGGATGACATTTCTGTCCACAGAGCGACTTCTTTGGTAAAGGACCATCCTTTACCCTGGATCTGGGCTTGGCCTCTAGTAAGTACACAGTTGCCTAGGAAGTTAAAATTGGAGATTGACTCATCCCGGTATGATACATTGCAGTTGGAAGTTTATGGGGGAAAAAAAACCCACCAACAATGAATATGCCTTTTTGGATGTTTTCCAATTCTGGGAATCTATCATGCTTCACAGAATTTGTTAGGAACAGAAGGTAGAAATAAATTGAACAGCTTCCTCCAATCTTCCTCAGTTTGGGGTCAAATAAGAGACTGTCTCCTCATTTTATCTTTAGGATTTTGTTCTATAGTAACATGCATATCTCTTGAGTAATGTCACAGTTCATTTCCTTGGAGGGAGTTGGCTCAATACCACCATTACATATTTATGTGGTTTTGTGGGGAAGTGAAGATCAATAGAGGTCTTTCCAGCCACGTGACCACAATGATGGATTTCTTTTCCTGCTCTATTTATTATTTATGAATACCTCCTTGTGAGCAACATTGTCCTCAGTGTTGAATAGGAGAGAATGAGAGGACTGTGTATAAGCTTAACCCAGAGCAGTGATATTACTGTGAAACTTGGTATTTTACTGAAATGTGCTTAAAATTATGGAAGCTATTCTCATGAAAAACATTTTATCAGTCACT
This sequence comes from Redunca redunca, assembly GCA_006410935.1. NCBI lineage: Eukaryota > Metazoa > Chordata > Mammalia > Artiodactyla > Bovidae > Redunca > Redunca redunca. The sequence goes on along the minus strand of SJYQ01002401.1, from coordinate 32,731 downwards.
ATCATGTTTCAAGATAATGTTCAGACACAAATTTAATGCAGTACATCTCATCTGTATATATTCTTTGGAAAGAAACCGATTTTATTTTGAAACATTCAAGCCTTTTCTAAAGTCATCATGAAATTCTAACTGGCATGAAGTGGTACCCTCACTGTAGCTTTGATTTGCATTTCTCCAATAATCAGTGATGTTGAGCATCTTTTCACATGTCCACTGGCCATCTGTATGTCTTCTTTGGAGAAATGTCTATTGAGTCTTCTGCCCGATTTTTGACTGGGTTGTAATCAAACAATCTCACTCTTAGGCATGAGCCTGGACAAAACTATAACTCAAAAAGATACAAGCACTCCTATGTTCATAGAAGCACTATTAACAGTAGCCAAGACATGAAAACAACCTAAGTTCATTGACAGAAGAATGGATAAAGAAAATGTGGTACTTATATCCAGTGGAATACAACTCAGCCATAGAAAGGGTAAAATCACGCCATTTGCAGCACCAAGGAGGCAAATAGAAAGTATCATACTGAATGAAACAAGACAAAGAAAGAGAAAGACAAATATCATACGATGTCACTAAAATGTGGAATCTAAAATATGGCACAAATGAGTCTACAAAACAGAAACAGACTCACAGAATTAAGAACAGACCTGTGATTCCCAGGGAGAGGGGCAGGAGAGGGGTGGGAGAGGTATGGAGTGGGAATTTGAGGTTAGTAGATGTAAACTACGGAGAAGGCGATGGCACCCCTCTCCAGTACTCTTGCCTGGAAAATCCCATGGACAGAGGAGCCTGGTGGGCTGCATTCCACAGGGTCACTAAGAGTCGGGCACGAGTGAGCGACTTCCCTTTCACTTTTCACTTTCATGCATTGGAGAAGGCAATGGCAACCCACTCCAGTACTCTTGCCTGGAAAATCCCATGGACGAAGGAGACTGGAAAGCTGCAGTCCATGGGGTCGCCAAGAGTCGGGCATGAGTGAGCAACTCCCTTTTCACTTTTCACTTTCATGCATTGGAGAAGGCAATGGCAACCCACTCCAGTGTTCTTGCCTGGAGAATCCCAGGGACGGGGGAGCCTGGTGGGCTGCCGTCTATGGGGTTGCACAGAGTCGGACATGACTGAAGAGACAGCAGCAGCAGCAGCAGATGCAAACTACCACATTTAGAATGGATAAACAAGGTCCTACTGTATAGCACAGGGAACTATATCCATTATGGAATCAACTGTAACAGAAAAGAATATTTGAAAACTGTATATATACATATATATGTATTATATATATATATATATAACTGATTTACTTTGCTGGTACAGCAGAGATTGGCACATTGTAAATCAACTATAGTTCAATTTAAAAGAAAAAAGAAAGAAAAAAAGGGGGAAGAAAGTACACAGGTAGAGAAATAGTAAATGCCCAAGACTGAGCTAAAAGATGTCTCATGTCTTTGGGCCAGACTTCTCATCAAAGGTATACACTGGATTCATTCAGTGTAGGTTTTACTCCCACGAGCATAAGGGAGAGGGTCACATTTTCACCAAAAGTTGGGGAAAGAAGGACATGGTGGTGGGCCTGAGATGAGAAGGTGGGAAAGCCTAGATTTACAAACACCCGAGGCACACACGCCGTGACCTAGTATAAATTACTCACTGGGTCCCCCAGAGTTGGAGAACCATACAGAGAAATCCAGGAACCGGAAAGTTTCCTAAATGGGCTCCATTCTTTCCCCAAGAGTAAATGGAAGAGCTTGGCATGGGGAAAGAGCCATGAGTGAAGTCAGATGAGAGAGGTTCCTAGCAGGTACTATGGCTCTGGTAGCCACCTGGCTTCTCTGGGGCTGGGTTATTCCTGGGAGCGTAGTCACCCTTCTACCTGCTCTTTCAGGGCAAGGTGGGAGCTTTTGATCTCATCCTTGCTGAGGTGGTGGAGCCACTCATCAGTGAGAGCCTAAGAGTCATTTCCCCTCCAGGGCTACGCACATTGAGGTTTCACGAAGGGCTGGACTTAACAAAACATGACATACACTCAGATCCCCAAGTCAGACACGACTTGTTTGGCTTTATTTATACGTTGTATTGGTGCTGCGGGGGGAGGAGGAAAGGAAGGGAGGAGAAGACAGTTTTACAAAGATGATCTCATTAGTCACTGACAGCCCAAGTGGAGGCGAGTCCTGCTGCTTCAGAGTTTATTCTCTCCTGGTGATGGCTTAGGGACACGTCCGTGTTGCCCACACTTTCCCGTGGCCATGAAAGGCCTCTCTCTGGTGCCCTTTGCCTGTCCCTGTGACCATCTCTGCAGGTCCCCCAGGGGCCTCTGTTGCCATGGTTGCTCCCCAGCACACACAAGATGCTAAAAATAAATGCCAAGTGAAACTTTCCAGCTGCCTGGGAAAAGAGAGTTTTCTGTTCTCTTTGTACTTATATCCAATTGGCTCACAGCTGATGTGCTCTGAGAAGCTGGGTCGAATACAGATGCCATGCCCAGAGTCAGCAGCTGGGCTGGGGGTGGAGAGCAGCTTTATGGGTTAAAAGCTGCCAGGGAAGTCAAGAGCCTAAGTTCCATGACCTTGCCTCCACTGTGTGCTTCTGAACAAATCATGTCATTGCTCAGGGTCTTAGCTTCTTAGCCTGGAAAAGGCAAAGAGCATCCAAGGAACATTCTCACTTTATGAGTGTGCGTATGCTTTCTGATTTTGGGTTTGAAACATCTCTGCATAGCAGACCCAACTCCTACGTCGACTGTGAGAACTTTGGCAGCTGATCATGGTTGCCTTGAATTATTATCAAATAGAACTTAAAAAGTAAGCCTCGTGTGACCTGATGTTATAATTCATATGACCAAATTACACACAGACTCTAGTCTTTGTTTTTATATTAATGTTGTTGCTTTTGTTTTGATTCATTCACTTCTTTCTCCATTCAACAAATTATGACCAAGTTCTCACTGGGCATTTGGCTTTAATACAGCCAGCACTGAGCTCGTTGCTGTTACGAGAAGGACGTGCTGGGAAGCCTTGTTGCTGTTTAGTCACTAAATTGTATCCAACTCTTTTGTGACCCCATGGACTGTAGCCTGCCAGGCTTCTCTGTTCATGGGATTTCTCAGGTAAGAATACTGGAGTGGGTTGCCATGTCCTTCTCCAGGGGACCTTCCCAACCCATTGATCGAACCTGCATCTCCTACATTAGCAGGGGGATTCTTTACCAGTGAGCCATCTGGAAAACCCTGGAGAGCCTTAGGTATCAAATAAATAGAACATGGGATTATGAATAAGATGAAATCAACATCACAAGGATGAAATACAAACATACAACATTAAGATGTTTCCTGATTATAAAAGACATCTGTGTCTGGAAAATCTCAACATTATTTAATTTTCTGCTGGTAGTGTTCTGACATTACGACATTTAATATCTGAGTTATAGTAATTATATTAGCCTGAACTATAAGAAAAAAATGTTTTTTAGAAAAGCACAAAACCAAACAAAGTATAATGAGAAACACATTCATGAACTATTGGAGAGACCATGTCGTGTAACTGATTCGTACCAATAATATTTAATACACACCAAATGGGAATAAGTCAATGATACAAGTAAAATCAACCTTGTAATCTGTAGCAGTGCCTTTCAGGGAAGTGGCTACTAGAATTCTCTAGTTACAAAACAGAAACAGAGGCAGAAAGAAGATAACTAAGGTTTCTTCCATTACCTGGTATTGTCTTTTGGTTTATATGCCCTGTATCCTTATGAGGAGGAATGATTGCCATCTTTTAGAGAGAGTGCAAGGGATGTTCTTCTGTATTTCGCTGTATGTAAAGTAATTTTAAAGCTTCCCTGGTGGCTCAGAGGTTAAAGCATCTGCCTGCAATGTGGAAGACCTGGGTTTGATCCCCGGGTCAGGAAGATCCCCTGCAGAAGGAAATGGCAACCCACTCCAGTATTCTTGCCTGCAGAATCCCATGGACTGAGGAGCCTGGTGGGCCTGGTGGGCTACAGTCCATAGGGTCGCAAAGAGTTGGACACGACTGAGTGATTTTAACATGGTAAGCTGACAGCCTTTGTGTTCCGATATTAACTCCTCTGGGCTTGGAAAACTTTTATAAATTGTGAGGACCCAAGACAGTATAAAAATCTCAAGAGGATGCAGTGTAAATCACAGACCTTGTATAGGATAGAGCCTGGAGACCTCATGGATTTGCAAGAAAATTTAAAAGTAGAGAATTCCTTAAGAACTTTGAAAAATATTCAAATGGAAGGTCATGCTTCAAAACAGGGAGAAGCTGGAGCCTTCTGTGAGCTGCTGATATGAGGCAGAGGAGCTGCAGAGAATGAAGGCTGGCATCTCCTATATCTCAAACCACCCATAAGCCCAAGCTGCCACTCTGCCTAGTTGAAAACCAGAGCACAATAAGCTGAATTAATTTAGGGGTTGTATCCAGTTTATGAACTGGCTAGTGAATCTGCTTCAGTCATGGAACAGGTTAAGGCCAAGGCAGGAACTCAGAGGCGCCTCGTGTAGAGGCCCTGCATGCAGGAGGCATCTGGATATGTAAATGACTTCCTGCCAAAGTTCCCATAACTTGACTTCTGTTGCGGTATCAGGGCAAGTCCTAGAGGAGGCGCCAGAGGTATGAATATGTTGATGTTTGCAGTAGTGGGGAAATGCACAGCACATGAATGAGCGGTGATCACCTTGTAAGGCACAGAAATATCAGTCACTATATTCTGCACCTGGAATGAACAGTGTTGTAGGCTAATTACACTTCATTTTTAAATAGATACGAATGACCCATGTGTGACTGGTCAGTAGTTTATGTCAGGGCAAGCACCATGAATTGTGATGCAGGACAAATGCCTGTGTACAAAGCGGCAGCAGCAGCATCACCGACTACGGAGAACAACTCGTTAATCAGGCAGTCACTGCAAAGGCAAGCGTGCTCAGTCGTGTCCGACTCTTTGCGACCCCATGGACTGTAGCCCATCAGACCCCTTTATCCAAGGAATTCTCCAGGCAAGAATACTGGAGTGGGTCGTTGTACCTTTCTCCAGGGGATCTTCCTGACCCGGGGATCAAATCCACGTCTCCTGCGTTGCAGGCAGATTCTTTAGTGCTGAGCCACAGGGGAAACCCAATCACTGTAAATATCTTGTAAATCAGAACCTGTTTGGGAAATAGCTGATAGATAAAGGACCTTAAATTAACTTTTTCCAGCAAATATTCACTGAGTACCAAACTTATACAAGACATGATGATAAAACTCAGAAAGAAGTGGTTTATTCCCTGATAAATCATTTAGATAAATGAATAACACTTCCATGACCCCACACTTCTTTTGCACTGAATTTTGTTAAGCGGGAGGAAAGTGGCTGAAATGGAAGAAGCAGTCTGTGAAAACCACTGGCACACTGCCTTGGAGGGGCGAGGGTAGCTGGGTGGACAGAGACGAGAGTGGAGATGAGGAGAAGGCGAGACGGGAGAAGGGGTGCCATCAGAGGTTTGTGGGCAGAAAAGGGGCAAGGCTGAGCTGGACTCAAACTTACCCTGAGAAAGGTGTATCTCAAGTAAATTTCTTCCATTTTTTCAAGTTGAAAAAATGGAGGGAAGAGGGGATAAAAATGGTTCACCAGGTTCCCAGACTGAAGTAGACAGAAGGGTTATTTTTGGACACTTCAGCCGTAAATGCACATCTGAATAAGACTCCCCTGCTAATATGGGAGAAGATAACTTAGAGAAAAATCAGGCATTCCCTTTTTATGTGAAAGACCATGCTATCTGTATGTGTTAGCTAGGATAGAATTCCCTTTCTTATGCCCTTAATTGGGAAGGTATTTCAGTAGTAAGATTTACTTTGCCTCCCTGCATCCATGTTTTTGAGGTAGGAAAGGTGAATCCACTGTTGCACCCTTAAGACGGGGCCTGAGACCTCCTGATGAGTAAATGATGTGTTTATTTACAAAAGGGCAGATGATATGGCTGGAGAAGCTGCTTATATAGCATACATTATCTTCCTAGGAAATTACAAAGCTATATCAAACCATATAAAAGTCATTCCTAATATCCCAAATGAGTATAGGCTAAATTAGAAGAAGCAGAGAGAGCAGGGGTGAAAAAACCAAAGGGTTTATTGCACTACTGCTGCTGCTGCTAAGTCGCTTCAGTCATGTCTGACTCTGTGCGACCCCATGGACGGCAGCCCACCAGGCTCCGCCGTCCCTGGGATTCTCCAGGCAAGACCACTGGAGTGGGTTATTGCACCAGTTCTAGATAAAATTAGTAGAACCTAAGCTAAGTTGGTGACAGGGAAGACAGAGAGGCAGAGATTTCCCATAAAGTTATAAAAAAGGGAAAATGGGGGCAAGAGGGCTTAAAGATGGCTAAAGTTTCACACCAATGGGGGTAGACAGATGAGGAGGGATTTAGTGGGTGGTGATGTCAGTTAGATGACACCTCTCTTATGGCAGAAAGTGAAGGGGAACTGAAAAGCCTCTTGATGAAAGTGAAAGAAGAGAATGAAAAAGTTGGCTTTAAGTTCAACATTCAGAAAACTAAGCTTATGGCATCTGGTCCCATCACTTCATGGGAAATAGATGAGGAAACCGTGAAAACAGTGTCAGACTTTATTTTTTGGAGCTCCAAAATCACTGTAGATGTTGATTGCAGCCATGAAATTAAAAGACGCTTACTCCTTGGAAGGAAAGTTATGACTAACCTAGATAGCATATTCAAAAACAGAGAGGTTACTTTGCCAACAAAGGTCTGTCTATTCAAGGCCATGGTTTTTCCAGTGGTCATGTATGGATGCGAGAGTTGGACTGTGAAGAAAGCTGAGTGCCGAAGAATTGATGCTTTTGAACTGTGGTGTTGGAGAAGACTCTGGAGAGTCCCTTGGACTGCCTGCCAGGAGANGAAAGTGAAAGAAGAGAATGAAAAAGTTGGCTTTAAGTTCAACATTCAGAAAACTAAGCTTATGGCATCTGGTCCCATCACTTCATGGGAAATAGATGAGGAAACCGTGAAAACAGTGTCAGACTTTATTTTTTGGAGCTCCAAAATCACTGTAGATGTTGATTGCAGCCATGAAATTAAAAGACGCTTACTCCTTGGAAGGAAAGTTATGACTAACCTAGATAGCATATTCAAAAACAGAGAGGTTACTTTGCCAACAAAGGTCTGTCTAGTCAAGGCCATGGTTTTTCCAGTGGTCATGTATGGATGTGAGAGTTGGACCATAAAGAAAGCTAAGCACCAAAGAACTGATGCTTTTGAACTGTGGTGTTGGAGAAGACTCTTGAGAGTCCCTTGGACTGCAAGGAGATGCAACCAGTCCATCCTAAAGGAGACCAGTTCTGGGTGTTCGTTGGAAGNACCAGTCCTGGGTGTTCATTGAAAGGAATGATGCTGAAGCTGAAACTCCAGTACTTTGGCCACCTCATGTGAAGAGTTGACTCATTGGAAGAGACCCCGATGCTGGGAGGGATTGGAGGCAGGAGGAGAAGGGGACGACAGAGGATGAGATGGCTGGATGGCATCACCGACTTGATGGACATGAGTTTGAGTGAGCTCCGGGAGTTGGTGATGAACAGGGAGGCCTGGCGTGCTGCGATTCATGGGGTCACAGAGTCGGACACGACTGAGCGACTGAACTGAACTGATGTCGGTTAGAGGCTTTGGTTTGGAAGTGGTTGGGAGGCCAACCACCTTGAGACTCTGACAAGTAGCGAATTAGAATTCAGGGAGAGGCTGGGTGGTGGAGAGAAAGTTGGGAAAGATCTGCAAAGATATATTTGAAGAATTGGAGGAAAATGCATATTGCTCAAATGGATATGGAGTTTTATCAATTTTTGAAAATATTAAATATTTAACAACAAAGTCTAAATTGTATTTTTCCTTGAGTGATAAAAGTGGTCTGGCTTCCCATTTAATTTGGGTTTTGTTTTTGGAGCCTCCTTGCCGCTCAGTTGTGTTCTCCTCATCTCATGCTGGGACCTCTTGTAAAGTCCTGGGCCAAACACTTTGTTTTATGTGCCAGAGATTGACCCAATTCCTTCTCCTTTGTCACCTTCTCTGTACTGGGCTTCCCTGGTGGCTCAGATGGTAAAGACTCTGCCTGTAAAGCAAGAGATCCAGGTTCAATCTCTGGGTTAGGAAGATTCCCTGGAGAAGGAAACGACAACCTAATCCCGTATTCTTGCCTGGAAAATCCCATGGACAGAGGAGCCCGGTGGGCTACAGTCCATGGGGTCGCAAAGAGTCTGTCACAACTGAGTGATTCACACTTTCACTAGCACTCTACACGGTGCAAAGGCAGAAGCTCGTTATTCCTGCTTCTATTCCAGCTAGAGATGCACCAAAATGAAACAAATGAATTTATTTCTGAGCAGAAATAGACTCACAGACTGTCAGAGTCCAGCTCCAGCAGCCAGGGATTCAACCTGAAGGGTTGAGTGGTGTCAGTGAGAAACTGAGGCAGCCTCTCATTTTTCTTAGACTGCCTGTTTATTTCAAGCATATGATTCTCTTTTATACTTTTACAAAAGCATTAGGTCAGAGGTTTGATATTTTTAGTTTCCATTGACCCAGATTTATTTTTCTCCAAAAATCATTGTTGTCCCTCAAAAGGAGTTCCTTCCTCAGCGATTCTCTTATCTACTTTTTCTCATGTGTACTTGTGAATACACTGTAACTCATGCTAATGTCTGGGCTGCGTACCACATTCCTCAGTTTAATTCTTATCTTTCTAAGTCCTGTTTGCCCCTAGTATCCTAAGCTCACTGTTTCTTAGAAAGGGCTTCTAGCTAATAATATCTCTAAAGTCCCTAATTTCTATAAGCTATAGTAGAATATGCTAACATTACAGCAATCCTTAAATCTTTAGCTTCTAACTATTTTAATTATTTCTAAGCCCCAAATTCAGCAAACTCCTTTGCCATAAACACTTTTCTCACAAATGGGCTTCAGCAATCCCTCCCATGGCCTCAAGCTGCGGCCTGCGTGCTCACCCTGGAACAGTCTTTTGTAAAAGTCCTTGAACAAATGTCAATGATTAACTTTATGAATTATTCTTTGAGCACAGCTGCAGAAGGCTTTATGCCTTCTCATGCTCCTCTCAAAAACAATAAGCACCTTAATATTCTCTTCAGTCAACTCAGCCGAGGAAAGGAAAAAACAAGTCAGAATCACAAAGCCTAACTCCTTTATTCTGAGTCTGTGCCTACGGAACAAAGGGAGGGGGGTTAGGGCCATGCTTCTGTTTTGTCAGTAATGCCTAACACAGCTCCCAACAACAGACATAGAAAACAAGCTATGGTTACCAAGGGGAGAGGTGGGTAAATTAGGAGCTCAGGATTAATATATACATACTACTGTATATAAACTAGAATAACAAGGACCTACTGTATGGCACAGGGACCTAAACTCAATATCTTGTAATAACCTATACGGGAAAAGAATATTTAAAAGAATATATGTTTATGTATAACCAAATCACTTTGCCGTACACCCGAAACAAATACAACATTGCAAATCAACTACATTTCAATAAGAAGTTTTAAAAATAAACAAACAAAATTGGGTGCAAAAAGATCCATAGGCAGAGAGAGCTCGAGGAGAAGGTTAAAGCAGCAAATGGGCTGCATGGCCTCTTTCCCTTCTGTTTCTTCCTGGCTTGTACATGGACATGGCGCCTGGAGCCAGGACCAGTTACAGTGAGGCAACAGGCATGAGAGAAAGGGCAGGAGAGTTTCAGAGGTGATGGCTCTGATGGAGCTGATTCTCCAAACCAATGCCAGCAGCATTCTACCTCGTTTTCCCTTCATGTGAGCAAAGCAATCCTTGTCTGTGTAAGCCAGTCACGTCAGGATTGCTGTCCTTCTAGCCAAGCCCATTGCTAATTGGTGGACTCTACCTCAGCTTTGGGGGAATTCCCCGAAAGCTGTGCTCAGGTTTTCTATTGCTGTGTAACAAGCCACCTCAAAGCCAAGAGACTTAAGCAGCAACAACACCATTTATATTGCTTACAAATCTATAATTTGGACAGGGCTCAGAGTGGATGGTTTGTTTCCATTCCAAATGGTGTCAGCTAGAAAGACGCAGTGGGAGACTGCAGAATACATTTTAAGATGGTGCACTCATGTAGCTGTTGGTTGGTCTTGGCTCTAGGTCTTGGTCTTGGCTGTTGGCTGGGCAAAATTTGGGTCTGGAATCAGAGGCCGCTGTTCCCCTCTCTGCAGGCCTCTCTTCAGCTGCCTGGGCTTCTTTACAACATGGTGGCTGGATTCCAAGAGTGGGCATAAAGAGAGAACAAGGTGCACACACGCAACATTTTACGATCTAGCCTCAGGCGTTGCGTAGTGTCACTTCCACCACACTCTATGGGTTGAGGCAGTTACAAACACTTGCCCAGGCTCAAAGGGAGTGGACATGAACATGGCTTAATAGGGACGTGACAAGTGCCTAGAGCATGAGGAATGAAGATGTTGCCACAGCTGCCTTTGGAAAATGCAACCTGCTGAAAGGTGCCTTAGAACATCAGATGGTCATTGCTTACTATTACTTTCCTAGTCGCAGTCTAGAGATTAATAATTTGCCCATTTATATTATGGGCTTCCCAGGTGGCTCAGAGGTAAGGAATCTGCTTGCCAAGGAGGACACATGGGTTCAGTCCCTTGATCAAAATATCCTCTGGAGAAGGAATTGGCAACCCACTCCAGTGTTCTTGCTTGGGAAATCCCATGGACAGAGGAGCCTGGTGGGCTTTATCCAGAGGGTCACAAAGAATTGGATATGACTTAGTGACTAAACAACAATATTTATATTACAGAAAAGAATACGTAAATATCAGAGCATTGATTTATTGCAAAAATTCTGCTAAAGTTTTTGAACAAAAGAAGTTACAGTGGCTTCACAGATTCCCCACTTTCTCAGTGAGGTATTTTTAAAATTGACAGTATTTTGAGGTATTTCTTTGCATTGATTACTGAGGAAGGCTTTCTTATCTCTCCTTGCTATTCTTTGGAACTCTGCATGCAAATATGTATATCTTTCCTTTTCTACTTTGCCTTTGGCTTCTCTTCTTTACAATGAAATAGAGGAAAACAATAGAATGGGAAAGACTAGAGATCTCTTCAAGAAAATTAGAGATACCAAGAGAACATTGCATGCAAAGATGGGCACAATAAAAGACAGAAATTGTAGGGACCTAACAGAAGCAGAAGGTATTAAGAAGAGGTGGCAAGAATACACAGAAGAACTGTACAAAAAAGATCTTCACAACCCAGATAATCACAACGATGTGATCAGCCATCTAGAACAAGACATCCTGGAATGTGAAATCAAGTGGGCCTTAGGAAGCATCACTATGAATAAAGCTAGTGGAGGTGATGAAATTCCATTTGAGCTATTTCAAATCCTAAAAGATGATGCTGTTAAAACGCTGCACTCAGTATGCTAGCAAATTTGGAAAACTCAGCAATGGCCACAAGACTGGAAAATGTCAATTTTCATTCCAATCCCAAAGAAAGGCAATGCCAAAGAATGCTAAAACTACTGCAAAAATGCACTAATCTCATATGCTAGCAAAGTAATGCTCAAAATTCTCCAAGCCAGGCGTGAACCATGAACTTCCAGATGTTCAAGCTGGTTTTAGAAAAGGCAGAGGAACCAGAGATCAAATTGCCAATATCCGCTGGATCATGGAAAAAGCAAGAGAGTTCCAGAAAAACATCTATTTCTGCTTTATTGACTATGCCAAAACCTTTGACTGTGTGGATCACAATAAACTGTGGAAAATTCTTCAAGAGATGGGAATACCAGACCACCTGACCTGCCTCCTGAGAAATCTGTCTTCAGGTCAGGAAGCAACAGTTAGAATTGGGCATGGAACAACAGACGGATTCCAAATTGGGAAAGGAGTATGTCAAGGTTGTATATTGGCACCCTACTTATTTAACTTATATACAGAGTATATCATGAGAAGTGCTGGACTGGAGGAAGCACAAGCTGGAATCAAGATTGCCGGGAGAAATATCAATCACCTCAGATATGCAGATGACACCACCCTTATGGCAGAAAGTGAAGAAGAACTAAAGAGCCTCTTGATGAAAATGAAAGAAGAGTGAAAAAGTTGGCTTAAAACTCAACACTCAGAAAACTAAGATCATAGCATCTGGTCCCATTACTTCATGGCAAATAGATAGGGAAACAATGGAAACAGTGAGAGACTTTACCTTGGGGGAGTCCAAAATCACTGCAGATGGTGACTGCAGCCATGAAATTAAAAGACGCTTACTCCTTGGAAGAAAATCTATGACCAACCTAGATAGTATATTAAAAAGTGGAGACATTACTTTGTCAACAAAAGTCCCTCTAGTGAAGGCTATGGTTTTTCCAGTAGTCATGTATGGATATGAGAGTTGGACTATAAAGAAAGCTAAGAGCTGAAGAATTGATGCTTTTGAACTGTGGTGTTGGAGAAGACTCTTGAGAGTCCCTTGGACTGCAAGGAGATCCAACAACTCCATCCTAAAGGAAATCAGTTCTGAATATTCATTGGAAGGACTGATGCTGAAGCTGAAACTGCAACACTCTGGCCACCTGATTGGCCAACTGACTCATTGGAAAAGACCCTGATTCTGGGAAAGATTGAAGGCAGCAGAAGGGGATGACAGAGGATAAGATGGTTGGATGGCATCACTGACCTGATGGACATGAGTTTGAGCAAGTCCTGGGAGTTGCTGAAAGACAGGGAAGTCTGGCATCCTGCAGTCCATGGGGTTGCAAAGAGTCGGACAAGACTGAGAGACTGAACTGATATTTGATGTATAATATTATATGTTACAGGTGTACAATATGGTGATTCACAATTTTTACAGTAATACTCCATTTATTGTTATTGTTTTATTCTTTGTTTTATACAGTGTATCCTTGTTACTTTGTTGTTTAGTGGCTAAGTCATGTCCAACTCTTTGCAACCCCATGGACAGTAAGTCTGTGGGATTTTCCAGGTAAGAACACTGGAGTAGGCTGACATTTCCTTCTCTGGAGATCTTCCTGACCCAGGGATCAAACCTGTGTCTCCTGCATTGGCAGGTGGATTCTTTACCACTGAGCCACAAGGGAATCCCATATCTTTGTAGCTTATTTTTAACTAATAATTTGTTATCTTTTAATCCCCTACCCTTTTTCCCCCTCCCTCCTTTCTTCTCCTCACTGGTAACCACTGGTTTGTCCTCTCTATCTGTGAGTGCTCCCTTTTTTTGTTATAGTCACTAGTTTGTTGCATTTTTTAGGGTCCACATGTGAACTGATATCAGACAGTATTTTTCTTTCTCCATCTGACTTATTTCACTCAGCATAATGCCCTCCAAGTACATCCACATTGCTGCAAATGGCATAAACTCATTCTTTTTTATAGCTGGGTAGTATTCCATTATGTGTGTGTGTGTGTGTGTGTGTGTGTACATATATTGGGGATTCACAGATGGCTCAGTGGGTAAAGAGTTCCCCTGCCAGTACAGGTGATGCTGGTTCAATCCCTGAGTCAGGAAGATCCCTTGAAAGAGGGCATGGCAACCTACTCCAGTGTTCTTGCCTGGAGAATCCCATGGACACAGGAGCCTGATAGGCTACAGTCCACGGGGTCTCGCAAGGAGCTGGACATGACTGAGCAACTGAGTGTACATTTTCTTTACCCATTTACCTGTTTCTGTGAAAGGTATCAATCAGATATCCTAAGACTTGTCTTGATGATCTAATGCAGTTTGGGAGTCAAAGCTGGATCGTTATTTAGTTAAAGTCATCCTCTCTGAGGTACCGCTGTATAGGTGCTTGGTTTGTCTTGCCTGCTCCCAAACAGGCAAGAATAACCTATTGTGAGGGCAAAGATTGAAGGTTGTGTGTATATGCACGTGTGGGTGTTGGGGGATCTTTGATCAGAAGAAAGGTATTACAGCATAGGACCACATTACAAGAGAGCAAAAATAATCCCTTTTGGTTTCATAAAGAGCCACATTTATCATTAAATAGTCCTCTTTAGGATAGACTGGGGACTTCCTTGATGGTTCAGTGGTTAAGAATCCACCTGCCAATGGAGGGGACGTGGGTTTGATCCCTGGTGCAGGAAGATCCTACACGCCATAGGGCAACTAAGCCTGTGCACCAGCACTACTGAGCCTGCGCTCTAGAGCCTGCGCACTGCAGCAGGGAAGCCAGCACGTGGAGAAGCCTGGGCACCACAATGGAGAGCAACTCCAGCTGATGCTCACTGCAACCAGAGAAAGCCCATGCACAACAATAAAGACCCAGAGCAGCCAAAAATAAATACGTAAACTTTTGTTAAAAGATAAACTACGTGTCCCATTACTCTGGAAAATATGAAAGGAGAATATGCCAGCCAGTAGCCAGTCTGCTCTGAGACCCATTCCTGCCCTTGCCCTGCTCCACTGTACGTTGCACTCAGAACTGCGTTTCCATGACTCTCCTGTCTGTTGCAGGCCCATAGAAGATGAGGAGGTGAGAGAAAGGATGAGCTAGAATGGTTTCCCCCTGCTCTGCTTTCTCTGCCGTCATCAGCAGGGGCTGTATCTCCCCGCGCCATAGGTAGCTTCTGCTCCGGCCTCCCAAGGAGCCCTCCCTCCTTGCATTCACACTCCTGTATGATTCCTTATCCTTGAGTGTGAGCTGCACATTTCTAAGGGGCAGAGCACGGCAAGAGTGACAAGATGTCACTTCCAAGACTGGGTGAGAATAAAAAGACTGATCTCTGTCTTGTTCACCCCCGTTTGCTCTGACGAAGCCAGCTGCCACGTTGTAAGTTGCCCTGTGTGCAAGAAGCAGATGGAGAGCTATGGGCAACGTAGCCTTGGAGGAGCTGTGTCCTGCCAGCAATCGCTTACATTGGGGATTCAGCTGACGGCAGCCCTGGCCAATCCCCAGATAACAGACTTGACGGAGACACAGCCTGGAGACGCTGCTAGGACCCTGCCTGGATTGCTCACCCTTGGAAACCGAGATAACACATGAGTTTTAAGCCACAATGTTTGCGGTGATTTGTTTTGCAGCTACAGGTAGCTAATACATGTGTCGTCAGTTCCCACCAGCAGCTTCTTCCTTTGCTATTAGCAGACTTGATAGGGCCTGGGCTCTGCTGTCTTTAACCCTTGTCACTCCTCCCCTGGGGACAGAAGTGGTGTCTGCTCTTGTTAATCACTATGCTGCCTCCCTCTACTCTACAAGGCCTTCCCTTGTAGCTCAGTTGGTAAAGAATCTGCCTGCAGTGCAGGAGACCCAGGTTCGATCCCTGGGTTGGGAGGATCCCCTGGAGAAGGAACGGGCAAGCCACTCCAGTATCCTTGCCTGGAAAATCTCATGGACAGAGAAGCCTAGTGGGGTCCATGGGGTCGCAAAGAGTCGGGCACGACTGAGTGACTAACACTGAGTTACTTACTACTCTGTCTAGGTTTTCAGATCACTTAATCTCCAGTATAGTGTCGCACCCTGGATAGTTTTTGTCTTTCCAGGTGAATCCTGACCAAAAAGGGTGCAGCTCCCAGGTGTGGAGAAATGCCTCCCTTCTGCATCCATGAGGCTTCTTCTTTTTTTAGTGTGTGCATTTGTTTACTTGGGGGCTGTGCTGGCGCCTGGCTGCTGTGCAGGCTTTTCTCCCGTCGCAGAGAGTGGCGGCTGCTCTTCCTTGCAGTGTGAAGGCTCTTCACAGCAGTGGCTTCCCTTGCTGCAGAGCGTGGGCTCTGGGCCACATGGGCTCAGCAGCTGAGGTGCATGGGCTTAGTTGCTCCACGGCATGTGGGATCTTCCTGGACCAAGGATCGAACCCGTGTCCCCTCCACTGGCAGGAGGATTCTTTGCCACTGAACTACCAGGGAAGCCAGTCCATGAGGCTTTTTCTCTTTCCATTAAAGTCAGAGGCTTGAAGGGGCTGGGCTAGGCTTTGTATCCCTGTAGGACTGTTTCCCCGGAGAAGGCAATGGCACTCCACTCCAGTACTCTTGCCTGGAAAATCCCATGGAGGAGCCTGCTGGGCTGCAGTCCATGGGGTCTCGAAGAGTCGGACACGACTGAGTGACTTCACTTTCACTTTTCACTTTCATGCATTGGAGAAGGAAATGGCAACCCACTCCAGTGTTCTTGCCTGGAGAATCCCAGGGACAGGGGAGCCTGGTGGGCTGCCGTCTATGGGGTCACACAGAGTCAGACACGACTGAAGTGACTTAGCAGCAGCAGCACGACTGAGTCCCATGGTGTTCAGCACCAGAAGCAGGTAGGTAGTGGCAGAGAAACTAGGTACACGTTCATACCTATTTTCCTATTTATAATTTCATGATCTTTCTGTTAAAGGGAGCACCCAAATTTATTTAAGCTTTCATCTGCCAATTTGGGTCTGCCCCACTGCTTCAAACACATTGGATACCAAAACTGTTGGAGGCCTTTGAAATTAAAAGAAACTTTTTAATTCAATTAAAACAGCACTTTAATCAAGAAAAAAATCTAGAATAATTATTTTACTGTCACTTCCCAAAAGTTTTCAGTCTTTTTTCATTTTCCTCTTTTCACCGTGGCTTTCAATGTCTATTTTCACGTGAGTTGGTCTTAAAAAGAAGCACATCACAACATAAAAATCAATAGGATTAACCTTTGTTGTAAGGGATAAACTCATATACTTAGTCATTTTCTATGGATGACCAAACTTATAGGCTTTTGCTCAGAGAAGCAGATTCATAAATCTTCTTACTTGTCATTTAGCAAGTCTGATTTGCAGTGAAAGTCTCTTTCCTTTAGGGAGAGGTGGGTAACTAATAAAATAAGAAAGAGTGAGAGTCAACCCCACTCCCTGGAAAAGATAGGAGTCACTTTAGGATGAATTTCCATGTGACGATTACTTTCTTAGTGACAGACTAGCCCAGGAGATAGCGTTTAAGTATTGAGTCCAATACTTTGACAGAGAAGATTCTTGCAGGCACAGGCCAGCAGCAGATTGACACAGATTAATACTTATGAAAATAATAATGAAAACACACACTAACATGCCACATTAAAATTTACTAAGAAAAAATAGTATTTTAAAGTACCAAAAAAGAAAATGACTATAAAGTTTCTTGTTGGTCTTGAAATTGTTTCCTGGAGCTACCAGGAAACCTTTGTAGGTTCATTTAGACTTTCAGATTCTGTAATCTATGACTTCTTTGCTCAGAAATAGCTTCCTCTCCACCCAGTCATTAAAATGAAATAAAAATGATTGCATAATCTATCTGCAACTGCTTTAATTTGTAGAAAATAAAGTCTCAAGGAGGCAAACTCAACTCTTTTGAATCTTTGGTTTTTTAGAAATGTCCTGCCTTCAATATGCTTTAGCAGAATAAATACAGAAGCACAAACCAACTGTATTTAGAAAGTGGCGTTATGTTGAAGAATCAGGAATATTCCCCTTCTGTAATTGAGCAGAAACCACTCAGAGCAAAGTAGCTTCTGCTAAACTGGAAGGATTGCTTAAGTCCTATCCCTTCCTTATAGACTCTTACAAGGTAAGAGCCAGGAGGAATCTTAGAGATTATTAATTCCCCCTGATTGTTGGCAGCCTCCTGGCTCAGTGCTCAAAACTCCTGGCTCCCAGTTCAATGAGAGAAGAAATTTTATTGCCTGCAAATGTGGTTATAGGCAGGGTTGACTCAGTGGCTATATTTTCCCTTGGAGGCAAATTGGAGACTCTAGGTAGGAGAGCCTCAGTTTTCAATGTTTGGGTAGTAGGACCTGTCTTACTTGAATGATAGAAGTTCTGCCTCGAAGAACAATAATCGTGGGAGTGAAAATGGTCACAGATGAATCATTGGATTGCAACAAAGATGAAAACTATTGTCATATTCTCTACGATGTCCAAACAATTCCTAAGCTGGAAGCCAGGTTGCAGTCTCCTTCTTTGATGCGCTTCATTGTCTTTTTAAGTAGCCATATCTATTTTCCTGCTTATAAATGGGATAAACGTTAAGAGCAACTGCAAAAAGAAAAAAGTCTCATATTCTAGGTCTTATTTCCTTTAGAAAGAGCCAAAAAAGCTTAGTTATCCAAGTTTTATGTTCTTAAGGATGGTGGAAAATCAGGTTGCCATTGTTGTTGAGTTGCTAAGTTGTGTCTAACTCTCTGTGATCCCATGGATGTAACCCACCAAGTTTCTCTGTCCTCCACTATCTCTCAGAGTTTGCTCAAATGCGCGCCCATTGAATTGGTGATGCTATCTAACCATCTCATTCTCTGCCACCCCTTTCTCCGTTGGCCTTTGATCTTTCCTAGCATCAGGGTCTTTCCAGTGAGTTGGATCTTTGCATCAGATGGCCAAAGTATTAAAGATTCAGCTTCAGAATCAGTCCCTCTAATGAATATTCAGGGTTGATTTTCCTTAGAGTCGACTGGTTTGGTCTCCTTGCAGTCCAAGGGACTCTCAAGCATCTTCTCCAGGGCCGCAATTTGAAAGCACCAATTCTTTGGCACTCATGCTTCTTTACGGTTCAGCTCTCATGTCTGTACACGGCTACTGGGAAAACCCATAGCTTTGACTATATGGACCCTTATTGGCAAAGTGGTGTTTCTACTTTTTAACATGTTATCTAGGTTTGTCATAGCTTTCCTTCTAAGGAGCAAGCAAACTGTGGAAAAGCAGGTTAAATTTCTACAAATACACAACAGTACAATCTGCAAACAGCGGTAGAAATAAAATATAGATTCTCTTAAACTAAAATAGGGCTTCCCTATAAAGTTCAATAACTCTGTTAGTACAAACTCTGACTGAAACTTTTAAGAGCAAGAGGTTATGCTAAGGTTTCTAGGTTTATTTTTGTTGGTTTGTTTAAAAAAGCACTCATTCAGATTAAAATCACTGAATGGATTTATGGTATTTAAATTTAAGGAGGGTTGAAAATTATAGCCATGCCATATAGATGGGGTTATATAGGACTCAGAGAATTAAGACAAAATTCTTTTCTCAATTAAGACAAAAACATTTTCTCATCTCTGTCAATTAAATTTGATTTTTCTTACCTCCTTTCCAGCCAGAATGCAAAAATGGATGACATGATAAAAAAAGAAAAGAAAAATATATTCACCCTTAGTGAGACAACAATTTCAGAGAGAAAACCAACTTAAAATCTTTAGGTAGTAAATGTCAATTCAGGTTCAGGAGATGTCATCTTAAAGAGTATAAGATTTCTTTTTACATTATCTCTAAGCTGGAAAATATTTCCCTGGATTTGGTTTAAGAATAACCTTGATATATTATAACCTTGAGTGGAAGCCGGTGGTGAAGTTAAAATACAGGAAACTACTGCCTTGATCAGAGTTAAGGAGTGAATAGGCAGTGAATCGGTGAAAATTGGAGAAAAGTGACAGCTAAAAAGAAGTGGGAAAGGCATCTTAATCCAAAACAGGCTTTTCCCCACCTGGTTAAGTATCTGGTATTTTAGGGAGCTTTCACATTGTGTCTCTTCCTGACTGCTGGAGTAGATTCAAATTCTTGAAAGTATCCTACTTAAAATAAATATTAATATACTTATTTTCTCTTCCACTAGTGACTGAGCTCTAGCTAACTTCTCTTTGGAACCACAGTGCCTGGCACCATGCTTGGCATAGAATAACACACAGACTGCTTGATGGATAGATGAGTGGGAGGATAAATGGGGGAAATGAATGAATAGACATTTATTCAAGGGACCTTGTCATGTGCCCTATCCTCTTGGGGTTTTACAGTCCCAAACTAGACATGAGCCAATTTCACCTGTGAAATGGACCTGTGGCACCCCTCCCCCCAGGAAAAAGTGAAAAAGTGAAAGTGAAGTCACTCAGTCGTGTCCGACTCTTTGTGACCCCATGGACTGTAGCCTACGAGGCTCCTCCCTCCATGGGATTCTCAAGGCAAGAGTACTGGAGTGGGTTACCATTTCCTTCTCCGGGGGATCTTCCCGACTCAGGGATTGAACCCACTAACCCCCCAGGAAGGTCCTCAAGATATAGCAGAGTTCAACACACACTGACTTGATCAGTGACAATGCTAAGGAGTGATTCTCTCAACTCCAAAAAAAAAAACAAATAAGAAACCAGAGTACTGATATTTCTTTACAGGAAAGAGGGGAAACAGACAGTTTGTAATGACTGATCTCAGTGATTTAACAATCGATACAGTGGTTTACAATCGATACAGATGCCCTTCCCTTGCTGGTGTCTTCCCCTGGTACACAGTGACACCCCCTCTACCGGATCCACTCTTTGTAACCATGAATTGGGACTAAAGTGCCAACAAATTTGATTTTATTGTTCTGCATGAACATCAGTCAATTTTCCAAGTGGGGCTACTAAAGATGATAATTGTATGCTGCCTAATCTTGTCTGGGTGTGTCCCCTCTAGTGGTTTCCCTCTGGTAAACCAGTGAAAACATCAAAGGATCAGAACAAGAGCAAATGAGATGTCACGTGGTCTGTTCTTTGAGCCAATGTGAGCCTCCTGTTTGAAGAGTATCACTAATGTGTGTACAGACGTATGCAGAGGCGTACATAGAGGTATCATTTGTTTCCCTCTAGGGCAGGATTTACTCAGGGAGTATACTGAGTAATAGTCAATAGAAGGTATGATAATAAATGATCAGATTGCACTTTTGGGGCACTTGACTGATTACCTTGACTGTTAGTTGTTGTATTTTACCTGTCCTGGTGCTGAAAAGTTTGAGGAATTTCTTCCTTTCCGGAGGAACCCAGGCTACCAGAGCTGGTCCTTGGTGGATAATTACCAGAAATCAGAAACCATCTTGAACAACACATTAATGTAAAGAATCTCATCTGAGACTTTGTTGTTCTGTGCTTTATCTCGTATAACTTGTCTTTTGGGAGGAAACAATCATAGTCTATTATTGATGACTTGTGCTGTTGCATGGAGAAGAGATGAGGAAAATGAACCTTATATGTGACCCTAAAGCAATTGCTTTCTGTTATGAGCTAAAGCAATTGCTTTCTGTTATGAGCATGGAGTTAGAGAGCACATTTTATCATAATGACGTGCCCACATATACCTTCAATGCTCACTCTTCACATCCTGCTCCTGTAATTTCCTATGGGAAACAGTCAAGCAGATAATGGAGAGAAATGACCATGTTTAAAACATAGCAAGATCATGAAAAAAGTGGGGTTCTGGCCCTAAGTACTGGAAAGGCAGAAAGCTTGTTTACAGACATGTCTTATTTTACCGCGTTTCACTGTACTGTGCTTCTCAGATACTGTGTTTTCACAGATTGAAGGTTTGCGGCAACTCTGTCCTGCAACTCTGTCAGCACCATTTTCCCAGCAGCACTTGTTCACTTTGTGGTTCTGCATCATGATTTGGTAATTATTGCACCATTCCAAACTTTTTCATTATTATTCTACTTGTTATAGTGACCTGTGATCAGTGATCTCTGATGCTGTTCAGAAGATGGTTAGCATTTTCAGCAACAAAGTATTTTTTCATTAAGGTGTGGACCTTGTTGTTTGAGACATAATGCTATTGCACGCTTAATAGACTCCGTAGCGTGTAAATGTAACTTTTACATAAAATAACTGGGAAATCAAAAAAGTCATGTGACTTGCTTTATTGCCCTATTTGCTTTATTACCATGGTTTGGAATGAAAGCTACAGTGTCTCCAAGGCGTGACTGTACATTTTCAAGGTTTTACACCCTCAGAACATATGAAGAAGGCTGAGCGCTGAAGAATTGATGCTTTTGAACTGTGGTGTTGGAGAAGACTCTTGAGAGTCCCTTGGACTGCAAGGAGATCCAACCAGTCCATTCTGAAGGAGATCAGCCCTGGGATTTCTTTGGAAGGAATGATGCTGAAGCTGAAACTCCAGTACTTTGGCCACCTCATGCGAAGAGTTGACTCATTGGAAAAGATTCTGATGCTGGGAGGGATTGGGGGCAGGAGGAGAAGGGGACGACAGAGGATGAGATGGCTGGATGGCATTACGGACTCGATGCACGTGAGTCTGGGTGAACTCCGGGAGCTGGTGATGGACAGGGAGGCCTGGCGTGCTGCGATTCATGGGGTCGCAAAGAGTCGGCCATGACTGAGCGACTGAACTGAACTGAACTGAACTGAAGATTCCCTCGACTGGGTTCAGGTATGGAGAGGGCTGTGTTCACGGTGATCGCTTGTCTTTCTTGGGTTTTCACGCCCATCTGCTAATACAGAATTCCACCTCTGCTAGATTATCGGCTGACTCACAATTTCTGAGCCTCTTTGAGGCTGAGTCTTAAGTACGCATGCCTGATTCTATCTTGTATCTTCACCAGGTGTACTGCGGCTTCCCTTACCGGGTAAAGCCACACAGCCAGACACCCCCAGCCGAATGAGTCCTTTGCGCCCTCTGCCTCCGGCCCGGCCTGGGCGCCCTGTTGCTGCTTCTGTCACCTCCTGCAGGGCCCTGCTGCAGGTGTGCCACTGCTGTGTGCATTTTTCTGTTCGGTTTCGCTTCGGGGTTTTTTGCTTGTTTGTTTTTGGTCGGGTTGGCTCTTTGCTGCAGCGGGGAGGCTTCTCGCTGTGCTGCAGGGACTTCTCCTGGCAGTACTCAGGCTCAGTGGCTGTGGCACATGGACTGAGTTGTTCTGCAGCAAGTGGGATCTCAGTTCCCTGACCAGGGATTGAACCTGAGTCCCTTGCATTGGGAGGCAGTCTCTTAACCACTGGACCACCAGGGAAGTCCCACCAGTGCTGTGTGGAGATCAGGGATGAATCTAGGGACAATCTTAGTGTGTTGGGTCACACTGTAATAGAAGAAAACAAGTGCAGCTTGCTTGTGCCACATTGGATTTCAAATGATAAGTTTAAAGTGTATTGCTATTTCTCCCTAGAATACACTATGGATATATGGAGGGGGGTTCCAAGATAAATTGACATGGGTGATAGCCATCATTTTGTCCTAAAACACACTCTTCCCTTGGACTCTGAGGTTCTATAAGCAGCTAAATGTGTCATTTTCCCGTGGATGAACTAGTTCCCAGCAGGCACATTCAAACCTCTGGAGAGTCAGTACGTCCCCCTTGGGGCTATCTTCTCATTCAACAGATGCACCACTAGAGACCTGTCTGGGGCTCTGGCTGGGATCTTTGGTGACAGCTCTTAGGAATTCAGATGTAGATCAGGCTGTGATGGAGCACTCCATGGAGGAGGCGAGCAAGGCCCTAGACACTCACTGCATGCACAGAGTTTCCATTCTAGAGGGGAAGAGAAAGGCCACGAACACAAGGATGCAGGGGGAGGTTTGTGATGGGCCAGCTTGGGAGGCCGCTGAAGACACAGGGTGACCAGACCTGACCTAATGCAGAGTCAAGGAGGGTCCTCCTGAGGGAGTGCTCTGTGAGACCTGAAGGATAGATAGCCGTTAACTACACAAAGGCAGCACGAAAAGTCTGCTGGGGGCTCTGTGGTCAAGTGTGAGGAGCAGAATGAACTGAGAGGTGCTTGGGAGAGAACAAGGCGAGAGGGGACCAGGTCAAAGAAGTAAGGTTTTATTTTAGTTTAATTTTAAAAATTACTGAAATACAGTTGATTCCCAATGTTGTGTTAGTGTCAGGTATATAGCAAAGTGATTCAGATATATTTGTGTTATACTTGTAAATATCTATATACAAATATATAGATATATACACACATATTATGCATGCGTGCTCAGTCACTCAGTCACATCTGACTCTGTGTGGCCCTATGAACTGTAGCCCACCAGTGGAGTCTGTCTATGGAATTTTCCAGGCACCAATACTGGAATATGTTGCCATTTCCTTCTCTAGGATATGTACATTTTTTTTTTCTCTTTTAATGTTTATTTATTTTTTTATTGAGAGGAGTTAAAGTTGTATCTTGGGGGCAGTAGGAAGCCTCTAAATCTTTTTTTTTAAGTTTTATTTTATGTCGGAATATAGTTGATTAGCAATATTGTGTTAGTTTCAGGTATACAGCAAATTTTCCCAAGTTCTTGCTCCATGTAGGTTATTACGGGATATTGAGCAGAGTTTCCTGTGCTATACGGTAGGTCCTTGTTGGTTATCCGCTCTGTATATCACAATGTGTATAAGCAGGAAGGGGAGTGATCTGACTCTCGTGGATGAAAAAACTGCAGCAGGGCAGATGGACTAGAGAAGAGGGACCCAGGAGGCAGGAAGACAGACTGCGTAAGAGACTGTTGCTATCGCCTTGGCAACATACGATGGTGCAGAGGACGGGGGGGGCACACATGTGCAGGAGAGACTCAGGGGTAGAGTCGAAGGCCAAGTCATTGGCTGGATGAATGCATGAGACAGGAGAAGGAGCTCAGGGGAAGTCCCAGGTTTCTGACATGACAAATATGTGGGTGGAAATGGCATTACTGAAACAGGATCACAGGAAATAAGCGGTCGGTTATATGATGGTCATCTTGGGGGTATGTTCTGTTTGAGGCCTCTTTGATTTGGGGCCAACTTTGAGGCATGCAGGTAGATGCTGACTCAGTGCTGAGGTTCATAGTAAACCGCAGGAGGAGGGTAACTGTAAACACCGTAAGGCTGGGATTTCCTAGGGAGAGGGGAAAGGTAGGAGGCAACCCCATGGAGCATCAAACATGAAGAGAATAGGAGCTTCAGAGGGCGTGTGGAGTGGGCAGAGGGAAGAGGGGTTTCAGGAGCAGGAGGCAAAGGTAAGCGAGTGAGAAAACATTGCCACGAGGGCCAGGAAACTCATGTTGGAGCCAGACTGGAAGACCTAAGTGTTAGTGAGGCGAGGGGTGGTGGCTCAGATGGTAAAGAATCCTCCTGCAATGTGGGAGACCCGGGTTCGATCCCTGGGTCTGGAAGATCCCCTGGAGAAGGGATTCGCAACCTAATCCAGTATTCTTTGTGGCTCAGCTGGTAAAGAATCTGCCTGCCATGCAGGAGACCTGGGTTCGATCCCTGGGTTGGGAAGATCCCCTGGAGAAGAGAAAGGCTACCCACTCCAGCACTCTGGCCTGGAGAATTCCACGGACTGTATAGTCCATGCACTCCCAAAGAGTCGGACACGACTGAGCGACTTTCACTTTCACTTTCCAGTATTCTTGCTTGGAGAATCCCATGCACAGAGGACCCTGACAGGCTAGAGTCCATGAGGTTGCAAAGAAGTCAGCCACAACTGAGTGATTAAGCGCGTGCATGCGCACGCGCGCACACACGCACGCACACACACAGTGAGGGGAACTTGGACCTTATCCAGTAGGCACCGTGCAGCTCAGGAAGGACTAGGGCCTGGAAATCTACATACTTTAAGTAATGTACATCCGGTGATGAGAAAGTTGAGGGGTAGGAAACAAAAATCTCATTTAGGAGAGTCGTCTCGTGGAGAAAAGCACCTGGGGGAGGGGGTTACCTTGGGGGAAGGGTGCCCAAGGAGACTGGTGTGAGAGATCTTGGGGGAAACCAGAGTATGTCACGTTGCAGGGAAGGGCAGAGATAGAGAGTGGTCCAAGGAGACCCTCCTGCGTCTGCTGTTTCACAGACAGCACGGTTGTCACAGATGTCAGGGTTAATACGAGCAGCCAGCCTTGGGGGAGACTGATAGACTTGGCTTTAGGTGTGTTGAGATGTAGGCAATGTTGCAAAATACTGATGGAGGTTATCTGTAAGTGAATGAAAATGGTGCTGCTGCTCTCTGCTCCATCACATCTCTGCCATTCTAGAAAGAAGTAAAATTTCACACTAGTCTAAGCTCATTCTCCACTCCCGATTTTACAATTTCTGGAAACATTGGATTTAGGAATACTATGGTGTTTTGATTTGGTTTTATTGTCTTTTTTGCCTTACATTTTGATCTTAAAATATGGTCTTAATCTCTCCACATCAAAGATTGAAGGTTCAGATTTTGTGGCAAGAATTTACACGGTTTATTCTTGGCTACTCTTCTCCTATTTCCCTCGGTTGTCTCCTCACCCATTGTTCTCTTTATGTTCCTGTCTCTCTCCCCTTATTCTTTCTCCCTCTGCTTAGGTCTCTCCCAAGGATGTTCAAGTGCAGCTATTCTTGGCCTAAATATCACAGAGAACTGAAGGTCAGGATGGAGAAGCACACTTTTTTAATTTTCCTGGGAAGCAGAAAGCAGAATCTCTCTAGTCTTGATCAGAAACATTTTGAATTTACCTCGATTTCTCTGTTAGAACTCCTAACAGTTTCTGAGAAACAACTGTCACCTTATATATAAGTGTCACTTTATAAACATCTGTCTCTAAAGTTCTGATAGTTTTTCTTTACGGGAGAGCAAGTACAACCTCAAAAGTGAGTCTTATTTACCACTATAACCTCAGTGCTTTATACAGTTCTTAAAGCATACTGTTAAGTTTCAAGTAGGAATAAAATTTGGAGGATTAAGGTGTAAACTTTTGGGACTTCTCCGACAGTCCAGTGCTTAAGACTCTGCTTGTCAATAAATAAAGTTGTTCAATAAATAAAGGGACAATGAAGACAGGCAGAAGACCTTTTTATTTTCTCACTAAGCTTTCAGCTTTTTCTAATCTTTTCCCCAGGGGGTAAGTTGTTCCACCAACACCACAGAAAGACTTGGATAACAGTCACCAGGTACCTTGAAATGTCTTGCACACTGAGGCTGCTTAGAGTGTAACAGTTAAAAATGTTGTTACAGGAGACTGCTGAAATTAGGAAAGCAAGAGTTTGCCAAACTGTAGGCAGCTTTAAGTGTTTTCTTGGTATCACTAGTGGTAATGGACTTGCCTGCCAATGCAGGAGATGTAAGAGACGTGGGTTTGATCCCTGGATCGAGAGGATCCCCTGGAGGAGGGCATGGCAACCCACTCCAGTTATTCTTGCCTGGAGAATCCCACTGACAGAGGAGCCTGGCAGGCTATAGTCCACGACTGAAGCGACTTAGCACGCCTGCAGCTCTAAATTCATAACCAATATGAAAAAGAAATTGTATGTAGAAACTAAATATATTTGCAAATGTGCGTGTGCTTATATACCTTTTCTGTATTCAGTTCTTATTACCTAGCAGCAGAGTGTGCCTGGTGCTTTTTGGTGTAATTATTGGTAGACGCCATCTAGTGGTGAAGAGTAGCAGCTGTTCTTAGAGCCATTCAACTTCTATGTTAATTATTATTACTTTTTTATTTCCTAAAGGTAGAATCCAAAACACTGCTTAAAGCATACTGTTAAGTTTCAAGTAGGAATAAAATTTGGAGGATTAAGGTGTAAACTTTTGGGACTTCTCCGACAGTCCAGTGCTTAAGACTCTGCTTGTCAATGTGAGGGGTGTGAGTTCTCTCCCTGGTGGGGGATCTAAGATCCCACAACCCACAAACAATCAAAAACATAAAACAGAAGCAAAATTGTAACAAATTAAACAAAGCTTAAAAGAACTGTGTAATCCATCCACCTGCTCCTTTATTCATTCATCAGATATTTATCAAGCCCTTCCCCTGTGCTAGCTTTGGTATGAAGGACTCGAAATAAAATCCCAGTGCCGATCTTAAATAGTAAGAGGAAATGGTAAATGCTGGTGGTCCACTGTGTTTTTGGCACTCAATAACACCCCACATCATATGGAATCATCACCATGGCCCTCTAAGGTATGACTGTCCCCGTTTTTCAGATGAGGAAAATGGAATTTTGAGATATCACTTGTCTATAGTTCTGTATCTAAGAAGCTTGCAAACTAGATTCAGAGCCTGCGTTTTCTGACATTAAAGTGGGTGAGCTCCTAAAAATCAACAGTTCAGGCTACAAAAGACAGGACAAAGTGATAGAAGTTTGTGAGTTACATACAGTTTAGGCCTTTTTTTGTTTCTTTTTTCTTGAAGTGAGATGAAGCAAAAAGGCAGAAGACCATTTTAAGGGTGGTAATGTTTGTGCAAGTCATTTAGCTGTGGGTCTGGACTAGAGAAGGTAAGGGGTAGAAATATGAAGAGATGTGGCCAAGAGTTTGAATCATCAGAAATGAAATAATCCATCTGTCTTGGATGATTCTTGGAGATACATTGGATTGGGAACATTACAACAGAGACCAACATATAGGAAGATATTGGTCCCTAATCTTTGATCACTCCAGCCAGTATTGCTTTTCCAGATATCTATAGCACTTGTCTATACAACATGACATTTCTTAATGTGTTGCCTTTCCACTGTTCTTCAATTGTTTCCTGTGTAAAAATCCCAGCTCCGCTCTCGTACTTCCTTGAGGACAGTCTCGGTATTTCTATGTAATAATCTTCTGTTGGAGAAGGAAATGGCAACCCGCTCCAATATTCTTGCCTGGAGAATTCCATGGACAGAGGAGCCTGGCAGGCTGCAGTCCGTGGGGTCACAAAGAGTCGGACATGACTGGGCAACTAACGCTACCGCTACTACAGGGCGGAACACAGTAGGCCTCGGAACATACTTGCAGAAATGAGTTGGTTTTTTTTTTCCTAATTACTAGATGGGTTTCGTCTTAGCTCCTGGGGATAATATGTGAAACAGCACAGTTTAATGACTCTTACCTTATTCTACTGGGTTCCGCTTGAAGAGGAACATGTGCTTTATTTTTATCAGCACTATTGGCGTAGTCATGACCAGGATCAGTAACCCAGCTTTTTGAACTGCAGCTTAACTTTTTTTGAAATTGCTGCAGAACTTGGCACTTCTTATTTTGCTTCACAAGGCCATATCCTACCAAGTTTCTGTTTTCATTTGGAAAGAAAGGAGAAGCATGTCCATATGCGTGTCCACATGGGAGGGCTTCTCCTCTAAGAAGAAAAACGAGGCACCCTGTAAGTGTTTGTTACCAAAGTGAATCAGCCTGTGCTAGACTTCAGGGTACAGCTGTCTCCACAGCGTGCCTCGCACAGCCACTTCCGGTGGGGTTGACTTCTGCGCTTCCTCTTGCTGGGAGTGTACCCTTTTCCCCTCCCGGCTCAGCCAGTCTGACGCCCTGGCTGAAGCCTTCCCCGCGTGGCCCAAGCTTTCTTACTTGCAGACAGTTGGCTCTCTTACGCCTCTGGGCGCCTCTCATTGGTGGTCTTGGAGCAACCTCTCATGAACTTCACATGCTCCAGTGTACAGCCCTTTGGAGCCTTCCAGTCTAACATAATGGACTGAATGTAGCATGGAATTAATATATATTTGTTGCAAATCAGGAATATTCATTTGACTTAAAAGAAATACTTAAAAAAGGGAGTTGACTTTAAAAGAAATACTTTTAAAAACAGAGTTAAAAATACTTTCAAAAAGGTAGGGAAGGGAAAAAAAAGAAATGAGAGTGGGACCCGAAAGCTTTACTTACCTTAGACTTAGCTATTCAGGTTTATTAGAGTACATGCATGTCATCTGTAAGTCGAATCTTTCTGGAGTGTGTCAAGGAAGTCAAACTCCTGTTCTGCTCGATTCAAAGGTAAATAGATCCAAGTACCAGCCAAGGTCAGCCAACAAGCTCACAATCTTGGAATGGGGTAGACAGCTGGTATGTCTTTGAACTCTGGGCTTCTTTACACCGTTTAGAGGAAGATAGGTAAGGTTGATGTTGGAATTATTTCAGAGGGAGTTGATGTGCCAATTCAGAATTGTAAAGAGCATTACTCCCCTGAGTTTGTTGCTTTAGGAACTCTTAGGATATTATTAATTCATAGGAGAAAAAAGACTTGAAAGATAGAAGTGAGGCTTAGAGAACAGGGAATCTTGACCTGAAGGAAGGTGGAGGTGAAGAGATGAAATTCAGAATTGTTCACTCTGGCTTTTACGCAAATACATTTTCAGACTTCAGAGTTGATATTCTTCTTTAAAACTTCAGGGAAGTTTATAGCTTTAATAGAAAAAGAGTTTTTTTTCAGTAAGATATTCTAAGGCCAAAATGATGAACTGATGTATTAATGCATGCATGCTTGCAGGCTAAGTTGCTTCAGTCCTGTCCGACTCTTTGCGACCCTGTGGACCATAGCCTGCCAGTCTCCTCTGTCCTTGGCATGAATACTAGAGAGGGTTACCATGCCTGCCTCCAGGGGATCTTCCCAACCCAGGGATCAAACCCGCATCTCCTTGCAGGTCCTATATTGCAGGCAGATTCTTTACCACTGAGCAAGTGGGGAAGCCCCGATATATTGAAAGATGCTATGGTTCCGCAGGCTCTGGCCTAAGTTTCCTTTCCTTGAAAAAGCAAGAAACAGGAGGGCTGCAGGAAAGACCAGTGAGAGGAGACACACCCATTATATCCAGTAGGATTTCCAGAATACGCTCTTTGGTGAAGAAGATCCCAAGTCATCCCTAGGCTTGGCCTCTTGAAGATCTCAAGGTCTGCCAGAAGGTGAACACCTTGTAGGTCTGGCCCTGGGTGGGATCACCACCATCCAGAATTGGCCAGGCCTGGCCAAGGGGCTTTGTCATATTTGCTGAGGCCTAGAACGTTCTGGAAGGCTGCATGTGGCCTTGGTGTTGGGAATGCAAGAAACTCTGAAGGACTTTCATAAATACTCACAACAATTTACTGTCAACCATAAGCATTTTAAAAAATACTGCCAAATTTGATAGTGGCCCAAGGGCTTGTGAAAGTGAAGTGAAAGTCGCTCAGTTGTGTCTGACTCTCTGCAATCCCATGGACTGTATGGTCCATGGAATTTTCCAGGCCAGGATACTGGAATGGGTAGCCTTTCATTTCTCCAGGGGATCTTCCCAACCCAGGGATCGAATCCAGGTCTCCCGCATTGCTAGCAGATTCTTTACCAGGTGAGCCACAAGGGAAGCCCAAGAATACTGGAGTGGGTAGCCTATCCCTTCTCCAGCACATCTTTCTGACCCAGGAATCGAACCAGGGTCTCCTGCATTGCAGGCAGATTCTTTACCAACTGAGGAAAGCCCATTTAGGCTTTTTCAATTTGAGTTTGCAAGACTCATGAACAAATCACTTTGCTGTACTCCTGAACCTAACACAACATTGTTAATCAACTATACTCCAATATATAAAAAAATGTTAAAAAAACAAACTAGCCTATGGCTAATGTTTGTATATATATATGAAATTAACCACTGATGTCCTCTCATAAGATTTTGGACACTCCTGGATTTCATATCTTTAATAGTTTAGTTGTGCTTGCTGCACTAATAAATTTTGCCTGTAGGCACGTTTCTTTAAACTTTCTGTAGACATATTTTAAACTAATGTATGTCAGAACAGTCACCTCATCACTGGTTATATTTATAGTTTTTTCATAAGCATTGTTTATTTTCTATCAAAATATGTTTTGGTTGTTGATCAAAACTAAAATAAAGGCTTCCTTATTAGATCATTATGGACATTAAGAAGTAAGTCAAAGCTTCTTCCTCATCTATCAGACAGTGGACAGTGCAGCCTCCGCACCGACAACCACCTTGGTGACAATCCGTAGACTCACGAGGTCACTGCCTTAGGAGTCCAAAGGCTGAGGGGGGCGTGGCTCTTTCCTCAGGGCCCTGAGATCAGTGGGAAAAACGACGATGCTTCCAGTTCTGAGAAGAGTGAGAAGCACTATGGTGTGAAGGGGGCGGTCTGTCCTCCCTTGGCTCCTGCAGGAAGTGTCCGTCCATGGCTGCTCCTGTGTCCACACCTCTAGTCAAGTACCTGCCATGTGTGGGGATGGGCACAGGTGAGATGGAGAGACGATGAAGAGCAGGGCCTAGTCCTCTGAACGTTTATATCCCCAGCACCTGTTGGAACATCACAGGGTCTCCACACGTTTGTTAATAAACTGCAAACTTGGTATATACTGCTAATGAGGTGACAGGAGAACACGGAGGTTTGGTCACATCACAATATTGCTCTCTGGCATGTTCTAGTAAACGCATCCCCATATTGTATAGCCCTCTTTTACAGAGATATAAAAGGCTGTACAACGTTTACATGCTTCAGATCACAGAGGAATATAGCATGGGAGGGACCGCCCCTAACTTTTAAGAGGGTTATGTTCTAGGGTGTGTTTGGGATAGGGAAGTACTGAGAACATTATCTCTCCAGGAAGAACCTCCAGAAAAGGAGGAACTGAAAAGAAAACTCTGAATTCAGTCTCAGGAAACACAATCCCAGCAGCTGGGCCACAGTGAAGCCGTCTCAGAAAACCCAACGGTGGGACTGGAAGGTAAAGTATCGCCTACCTAGCAGTCTATTCCTGTTACTGAACCTTTAGGCACAGTCAACTCCAGTATAGCTTCAAAAGTCCTCAGAGATCCTTTAATCTTTTAGCAACCAATTCAAGTGTCGAGCAAATTACAGTTTCAAGATAGTTTCAGGTAAAGCTTCCTGGGTGATCAACATGTCCTAGCCAAGGAGAAAAGATGGGTATAAAAAGTTCATTTTCTCTCCGTCGAGATCAGGATCTAAGAGCGTTTCTCCTTTGGGTGGAGGGCGGCCTGGAGGCGGAGTGGGCGGGCCCGGGGGCTGGGCTGGGGCTCCGGACCGCACCAGACTCGGAAAGCTCTGTTCTCCGCAGCATTCCTGCGCGCCGGCATCGCCTGACCTCCTGCATGTTTCTTAGCGCATCCTCCCACTCCAGCTCCCGGGGTCAGAGGGCCGCCGGGCACGTCTGGGGAGCCCTGGGAGTGGGCACACAGTAGGGTTCGCCCCGCCTGCCGTCTTCCCGTGAACCAGCGATGCGGCAATCCTGGGGCAGGTGCCTGCGTAGGACCCGGCAGCTGTGTCGTCGGCCGGCGACGCTCAGGTTCTCCTGGGAGGTGTGTGAGTGGAGGGGGGTGG
>SJYQ01002400.1:590746-609664 GCA_006410935.1 Redunca redunca | reverse complement strand
CCCTCTTCCACCCGAGGCAAGCAACCATGGAGAGAGATGGGTCTTGGGAAACTCAGTAGGTTTCTGGATTTGGTGCTAATAGCCTGTGATTTTGTGCTTCTTTAGAGTTATGTTGTAAAATTTCCCATCGTATTTATGATTATGTTCATATTTTTCATTAATTGCTTTGTGTTGGGTTTTGATGTATATTCGAGAAGGGTGAAGAGACTGAGCTTGATTTGGAAAAACCCTTAGTCATTTATAGGCAGTTGCCAGGTGGTCTGTGGCTTGATTTGGAAGAGACTCTTCTTTGAAAATTTTTTATTTATTTGTTCTGTGTCAGGTCTTACTTGCCACACACGGGGTCTTTCTTTGCAATCCACAGACTCTCTAGTTGTGGTGTGTTGGCTTAGTTGCTCTGTGGCTCATGGGACCTTAGTTTCCTGACCAGGGATCAAACCTGAGTTGGAGAAGAGACTTGAAAGCACCATGACAGGCAGAGAGAGACTGGCTGATACCCCTGAGAGAGTTGATGACTGAAAATTTTCTGTAGCTACTTTTATTTTTTATCCTGATGGTAATCTCTCCCCCGGGGCATGATTTATTTTTGTTTCTGGTGTATAGGAATGTTTCATGCATGCGGAGATGAATCATAAAATTAAAGGACATATCTGAGCCCTTAATCATCCTCTTTGACCTCATTTCCTACCGCCTGCCCCTCCATCACTCTGCCGCAGCCACACTGCACCCTGTTGCTAGAACACACAAGGTATGTGCTCACCTCCAGGCCTTTGCACTGGCTTTTTCCTCTCCCTGGAATGTTCTTTCCCCACTATCAGCTCATCTGCCTGTAATCTGTCATTTACTTGGGGCTCCGCTCAAAGGTCGCCTTCCCCTAGCAGTCTTCCCTTAGGACCCTATTTGAAACATCCCCCCGAACCCAACTCCCTTATCCCCCCTCCTGCCTCTCCTCACCTCCTTTTCCTCTTTGTTTTTCTCCATTGTACTTAGGATTATCTGACAGAATGTATATTTCATCGGTTGTCTGTTTACTGTCTGTTTTCCCTGGTTTGTTCACTTCTACAGTTCTGTCACTTAAGCTGCTGCTGTTGCTGCTGCTAAGTCGCTGCAGTCGTGTCCAACTCTGTACAACCCCATAGATGGCAGCCCACCAGGCTCCCCTGTCCCTGGGATTCTCCAGGCAAGAACACTGGAGTGGGTTGCTATTTCCTTCTCCAGTGCATGAAAGTGAAAAGTGAAAGTGAAGTCTCTCAGTCGTGTCCAACTCTTAGCGATCCCATAGATGGCAGCCTACCAGGCTCCTCCACCCATGGGATTTTTCAGGCAAGAGTACTGGAGTAAGTTGCCACTGCCATTTGCCAAGCAGCGCCTGGCAAGTTGAAGGCACTTAATAAATATTTGTTGAATGAATGAGTGAATCCTATCCCCCTCTTTATTCAGTTGCACTCATTTCACACGCTAGTAAAGTAATGCTTAAAATTCTCCAAGCCAGGCTTCAGCAATATATGAACCATGAAATTCCAGATCTTCAAGCTGATTTTAGAAAAGGCAGAGGAACCAGAGATCAAATTGCCAACATCCACTGGATCATGGAAAAAGCAAGAGAGTTCCAGAAAAAAACATTTGTTTCTGCTTTATTGACTATGCCAAAGCCTTTGACTGTGTGGATCACAATAAACTGTGGAAAATTCTGAAAGAGATGGGCATACCAGACAACCTGACTTTGACCTGCCTCTTGAGAAATCTGTATGCAGGTCAGGAAGCAACAGTTAGAACTGGACATGGAACAACAGACTGGTTCCAGATAGGAAAAGGAGTATGTCAAGGCTGTATATTGTCACCCTGCTTATTTAACTTCTATGCAGAGTACATCATGAGAAACGCTGGGCTGGAGGAAGCACAAGCTGGAATCAAGATGGCCGGGAGAAATATCAATAACCTCAGATATGCAGATGACACCACCCTTATGGCAGAAAGTGAAGAGGAACTAAAGAGCCTCTTGATGAAAGTGAAAGAGGAGAGTGAAAAAGTTGGCTTAAAGCTCAACGTTCAGAAAACTAAGATTGTGGCATCTGGTCCCATCACTTCATGGCAAATAGATGGGGAAACAGTGGAAACAGTGGCTGACTTTATTTTTTTGGGCTCCAAAATCACTGCAAATGGTGATTGCAGCCATGAAATTAAAAGACACTTACTCCTTGGAAGAAAAGTTGTGACCAACCTAGACAGCATATTAAAAAGAAGAGACATTACTTTGCCAACAAAGGTCTGTCTAGTCAAGGCTATGGTTTTTCCAGTGGTCATGTAAGGATGTGAGAGTTGGACTATAAAGAAAGCTGAGCGCCAAAGAATTGATGCTTTTGAACTGTGGTGTTGGAGAAGACTCTTGAGAGTCCCTTGGACTGCAAGGAGATCCAACTAGTCCATCCCAAAGGAGATCAGTCCTGGGTGTTCATTGGAAGGACTGATGTTGAAGCTGAAAACTCCAATACTTTGGCCACCTGATGCGAAGAGCTGACTCATTGAAAAAGACCCTGATGCTGGGAAAGATTGAGGGCAGGAAGAGAAGGGGACTACAAAGGATGAGATGGTTGGATGGCATCATCGACTCAGTGGACATGGGTTTGGGTAGACTCCGGGAGTTGGTGATGGACAGGGAGGCCTGGTGTGCTGTGATTCATGGGGTCGCAAAGGGTTGGACACAACTAGGCAACTGAACTGAACTGAAGAAGTGGAACAAAACAGAGACAAACAGACACCTCTCTAACCCCTCTCATTCCTCAACTCAATCATTTATGTAAAAACCTACCAGAGAAGTGGATGTCATGTTTCACTTCAGTATTTTCCATTCAGTATTATACAATTCTGCCTTTAAAACAGTCTAACTCATATGTTCTTCAAGTCTATTTTCTTTCTGGTATGTGCTTAGTGAGGATGGAGGGACATTGGTCAACTTTTCCCCATGAAAGACCCTACCCTTATCTGGCCAGTCTGCCCCTCCACTTGTGGCCATGCCACTCTTTGTCTTACTCTTGGCCCCTGCCTGTTGCCCGGAGCAAAATAACTTTCTCCTCCCTGGGGCCTTGTACCCTTCTGTTCCTCCTCCCTGGTAAGTTCTCGTGGGTCTTGATGGATGGCTCCTTCCTGTTCTGGTCATAGCCCTGTGTCAGTGCTCAGAGGGGACTTCCTGGATCACACTGGCAAAGACAGCTAGCTGTCCCATTTCCCAACCCCATCACTTTGTATCCTGTGATAACTCAATGTGGCAGCCAAGAGCCAACTCGGGAGCCAGAAACCTGTTCTTCAGATCCATGTTTTGACTCTTGTTTAAGCTCTCTGTGACTCAGTCTCTTCATCTGTAAAATGGAAGTATAATTGTAACTTACATGTTTCTTGTGTTTTACAAATGGTATTTAATATATACATAAA
The DNA here is from genome assembly GCA_006410935.1 of Redunca redunca. Lineage (NCBI taxonomy): Eukaryota > Metazoa > Chordata > Mammalia > Artiodactyla > Bovidae > Redunca > Redunca redunca. Next base: position 606,235 of record SJYQ01002400.1, on the reverse strand, counting down.
GTGCTTAAAACAATGTTTGGCACATACTAAGCACTGAATAAAAATTAGCTTTTTAAAAAATATCCTGCATTTCCTCCTAAAAACATTTAGTTCTTAATCTATCTTTACCTTCATCTTCTCTCCAGTTAAGGGATCTCAGCATTTTTTTAAAATTAATTTTTATTGGCATATAACGGCTTAGTGGTAAAGAATCCACCTGCTAGTGCAGGCGACAAAAGGGACGCAGGTTCGATCCCAGGGTTGGGAAGATCTCCTGGAGAAGGAAACAGCAACCCACTCCCGTATTCTTGCCTGGAAAATCCCATGGACAGAGGAGTGTGGTAGGCTACAGTCTATGGGGTCACCAAGGAGTTGGACATGATTTAGCGATTAAACAACAACAAATCTTTGCTTTACAATGTTGAGTTAGTTTCTTGTTTTCCTGTTAGTTTCTGGGCTTCCCTGGTGGCTCAGACATTAAAGAATCCACTTCTAATGCAAGAGATCTAAGTTCAGTCCCTGAGTCGGGAAGATTCCCTAGAGAAGGGAATGGCTACCCACTCCAATATTCTTGCCTGGAGAATTCCATGGACTGAGGAACCTGGTGGGCTACGGGCCATGGGGTCACAAAGAGTCAGACCTGACTAAGCAACTAACACAGCATTGAGTAGGGCTCCCTGTGGTGTACAGGAGATACTCATTTGTTATCTGTTTTATATATAGTACTATCTATATGTCAGTCTCAGCCTCTCATTTCATTCCACCTGTCCCATCCGCCCTGTAACTCTAAGTTTGTTCTCTACATCTGTAACTCTATTTATACTTTGCAAGTAAGTTCATCTCCACACTTTTCCTAGATTCTACATGTAAGCAATATTATATATATTTTTTTCTTTCTGATTTACTTTACTCTGTATGACATTCTCTAGGTCCATCCACATGTCCGCAAATGGCCCTATTTTGTTCCCTTTTATGGCTGAGTAATATTTCATTATATATATATATATATATATATATATATATATATGTGTATATACACACACACACAGCACACCTCCTTTATCCATTCCTCCACTGATGGTCATTTCCATTGCTTCCCTGTCCTGACTATTGTAAACAGTGCTTCAGTGAACATCGGGGTGCATGCATCCTTTCAAATTATAGTTTTCTCCAGATATATGCTTAGGAGTGGGATTGCTGGGTCATACGGTAACTCTATTTTTAGTTTCTCAAGGAACCTCCACACCATTCTCTGTAGTAGCTGTACCAATTTACGTTTGTAACAACAGAGTAGGAAGGTTCCCTTTTCTCCAGAAGGGATTGCAGCATTCTTGATCTTGCCAGCTTTTTGTCCAACTTTTTGGGGATAGGGGTGGAGGAACACCACTTCTGTTTATAGAAATGGATAAAAAGAAATCCTATTATGTGAACAGACTACATCCATTGAGGATTCACTGAAGAGCAACACAGATGCAATGTTTAGACTAAATGTGATAAGGTTAAAGGAACTAAACTATCAGAGTCTGGGGGAAGTTGGGGGCTGGAGAAATAATAGGTAAACTATCTTACTCATATTTTGAGTATATAAAGAGTGAGTTTTATGAAAGTGGGGGGCTGGTGGTTCTCAGGTGGAGACCCACATCCTCACGTGGGCAGAGACAATGTAGGCTTGTGATGGTAAGGCGACCTTCACGCTTGACCTTGATTCTGACCATCAAATAGCAATGGTTGCTACAAACCAATGAATGCTGCAAGGGTTTTGGGTGTAGTTTTCCTGCTGAGAGCACAGAGGCAGTAAATATCGCACACTCTTAAGAACCAAAACCCACTTGGGTCCAGAAATCTCTGTCAGGGTTTTATAGGAAGTCAGATTATCCCTACCGTATTCAACAACAGCCCCAGAACTGACCCCATCCCAGCTTACATAAGAAGATGGAGAGGGCATGAGAAAGAAAATGATTGCCTTTGTGAGGAGCTAGCCTAGTGAGGCTTTTCTCTCCCCTCCCCGTGAATGTAGGTGAGTTGAAAGGTTTCATGAGGGATTGCAGTGGCTAAATAAGGCTAAAGGATTCACGGAAAGTGGGCTTGGGGGCTCAGACCACTGTCTGGGCTGAAGGTAGATAGACCTACCTCCTTCTGCGTGGTGTGTGGTTCTTGAAAATGGAGGAGAGTAGGGTGAAGCGGAACATCGATCCCGAAATGCCATACACATCGTCTGTTTGGAGGAATCACTCTGGCATCAGATAGAACCAGAAAGAGAATATGGGTACCTGCCCCTCCCCCCTGATCTGTATGAGGAGATGTCTTCTCTCAACACCAGAGCAGTCAACCTTGGGAATGTAAGGGGTGGAGGAATTCTAAGAACCAGAACCTTCCTGGAACATGAACCCCCACTCCCACCTTCCAGAGTGCTGGAGGAGGAAGAGGAGCTGAAGGGCAGACAGTGCCTCCCTTGCTTCCACAAGCCACACCCCCTGCTTTCCCACATTTGAGCTGATGATGGGAGCTGAATGGGGGATGAGTTTCAAATGGGAAAGGAGACTGGCATTTTAAAGTGAACTGAACTTCATTTATGGAAAGAGACCAGAAAGTTCTTTGCCCTGTCCACTATATAATTAAGAGAAAGTGAAAGGGAGAGAAAGCAACCTAAATGCCCATCAACAGAGGAATAAGGAAGATGTGGTACAGATAGCCAATGGTAATTTGCTGTATGACTCAGGGGTTCCCTGAGTCATACAAACTTATGGTTACCAAAGGGAAGAGTTTAAAGGGATAAATTAGAAATTTGGGAATGACATATATACACTACTAGATGTAAAATAGATAAACAACAAGGACCTACTGTATAGCACAGGGAACTATACTCAGTATTCAATAATAATCTATATGGGAAAAGAATCTGAAACAGAATGGGTATATGTATATATAACTGAACCACTTGGTTGTACACCTGAAATTAACACAACATTGTACATCAACTATACCCTAATATAAAATAGAAATTAAAAATTAATTATTATTCTCCAACAAAAGAGGGAAAGCAGAAGGAGATTTGCCGGGATACGATTGATGGCAGTATAAAAAAAAATGATTTCTTAGTTGTTCCTTTCTCAGTGGAGAAGCTCACATGTAGTCAAGGGAATGAGACCCCAGGCAATGGAAGGAGCTTATGCACAGGCTGGCCATAGCTGGTGCTTTGAGGGAGCAGTGAAGTGTTTTCACTTCAGGAAGAGATTCTAGGAGACTAGATCTTTTTAAAGAGATGATGAATTTTCTATACCATAAACTAGTGAAAGTCAGTCACTCAGTTGTACCCAACTCTTTGCAACCCCATGGACTATACAGTCCATGGAATTCTCCAGGCCGGAATACTGGAGTGGGTAGCTGTTTCCTTCTCCAGGGCATCTTCCTAACCCGGGGGCTGAATACAAGCCTCCTCTATCGCAGGCAGATTCTTTACCAGTGGAGCTACCAGAGAAGCCCGTGAGTTTAATGTTAATGCAGGGCAAAATTTTAAGAGAAATGATTAACACGGTTATTCAAAGCACTTTTTAAAAGGAAAAGCACTGGCTCTTGTTCTCTCTTGGTGATTTAAGAGCTCACAATGAATGAAGCATGACTTCCGCATCCCTATTCTTTTTGAAAAGGCTTAGGCTGCTGGTCTATGTGGGCTGGGAGTTTACTGCAGAATCATTTATCTACACTGTGGCAGAATCATTTATCTGTACAAGTGTTCCCCTATCTTCTGAAACAGCATGAGAAATGTGAGTTGGATGATGCAACAGTTAGAAGGCACAGGAATTGGTCGAACGAGAACAATTCTTTATTTAGTGCTGGCAATATGCCAGGCTCTGAACTAGGGGCTTTTCATACATCAGTATTTTTAGAGTGATTACTCTGCAAGGCCAGCCTTATTATCTCTGTATACACATGAGCAAAGTGAGATTTGCAAGATGAAATCTCTCGTCCAAAGTCATCCAATTATTAAGCAGCACAGCTAGAATTTCAGATCGGAAGTCCATTATTGGACTCAATTGATTGTATCAATTGATTGATTTCAGTTTTGTAGGGGTTCTCCTGTGATACTTTCTATTGACTTCAGAAGTCTGAAAGTGGAATAGATTCTTTGAGAGAAGATGAGCTCCCTGGCACAGAGGACAATGAAGCAGAAGCTAATTGCCTGGATGTTGTAAAAGAGCTTCAAGTAGGAAATAGACTAGGATTTCTAATACTTTCCAAGAGGGACAGTGGCATGGATACAGGTGTTTTATAAGCGTCAATCTCCAAATACTAAAACATCACATGTATACAATTCTTGACTTATGAGTTCAATCTTCTCTCCTCTATGCTCATTCACTCAGCCCAAATCTGTGGATGCAGAAACTTACAAGACACCAAAGGGATAGCTTTCAAACTTGGTTTCTGAGAAGTCTCCCTTTGTGATAATTCAGGAGCTATAAAGTCACTGTTGGCTTTCTGTTTCTACCTGTCTTACACATATTTTTGGTTATAGGTGAAACATAGACTATAAAATAGGGTGTTTTGGTTCCTGTTCACATGGCCTGAATTTAGAAATATTGAAGGGATGGTGGGAATGATTCCAAAGAATGATATAATGACCTTGCCTCAAAATACTGTCCAAGACTGAGCCCCTCACCAAAGAGTAGGGTAAATGCAAGGCATTGGCAAGAAATGTGGGTGCTAAAATGGCTTTCTTTTCCTTTTAGCATCGTGAAATCTAAGTAGTCCTTTTCATCCCACTACTCATCCCTCGTTGTTCTTCAGTCCCTAAGTCGTGTCCAACTCTTGGACAGCAGCACAACAGGCTTCCCTGTCCTTCACCATCTCCCAGAGTTTGCTCAAACTCATGTCAGTTAAGTTGGTGGTGTCATCCCACCATCTCAACCTCTGCTGCCTCCTTCTCCTCCTGTTCTCAATCTCTGCTAGCACCAGGGTCTTATTCTAATAAGTCAGCTTTTCACATCATGTGGCCAAAGGAGCCCCGGCTTCAGCATCAGTCCTTCCAGTGAATATTCAGTGTTGATTTCCTGATTGACTGATTTGATCTCCTTGCAGTCCCAGGGACTCTCAAAACTCTTCTCCATCACCACAGTTCTTCAGTGTTCAGCCTTCTTTCTGGGCCAACTCTCACATCCGTATGTGACTACTTGAAAAACCATAGCTTAGACTATGTGGACCTTTGTCAGTAAAGTAATGTCTCTACTTTTTAATATGCTGTCTAGGTTTTTCAAACTTTTCTTCCAAGGAGCAAGTGTCTTGTACTTTTATTAGGTCCCTCTAGGTAGAAGAGAAATTGGTGTAGTTAATAGCTCCTTTAATAAGGCTTGGTAGATCTTTTTTTTTAGTTTATTTTTCAGAAATTGGGAAGAGAGCTCATGACTGTGTAACAAATATTTTTGAAAAGTAGATGTGTCACAATGTTTTGCTTTCATCAAAATGAAAACTGACCTAAATTGTTAGCAACTAGAGCTTTACTAATAACTTTGATGGTTTTGATGGTAGATCATCAGAATGTGATTTTTGGCAATGTTCATTGATTTATACATGAACTGCTTGGGGGGGGAGTCCTAGTTATTTTATTAAGAGGGGATGTATATTCAATAGCCTTTTGCTTTTAATAATAAATTTATCAAAATATTATTTGATTAAGTGTATAGCACTAATAATTGTAATAACTCAATACAGAATTTTCTGTCCTTATTTCCTTTCTTCTGTCCTATCCATCTTTCTTTGCTTCCTTCCTCCATTCTTTCTATTACTTAGAGCTTAATGGTCACAAGAAATAAAAAACTAAAAAAAAAATTGATGTACATATCTCTGTTAGCAATAACTATAGTAAGATCAAGAAAATACTTGCAAGCACAATTTTTGAACACAGGATTACAACCTGTAATCCTGGGAGTTCTAGATTATCCTGGCAGATAATTCCTCTTTGTATTTTAGCTGGACCATTAAATCACCCCCAGGTGGAAGTACTGGATGGCACAGCTGGTTCCTTGATCCCCAGCTGACCAGCTGCAGCAGCTCACCTGGGACATTTCAAACCTCACAGTAACTCACCGCTGTGGTTTTGGCGCTACCATTTATACTGTGGCAGAAATTCGTATACAGAAATTCCAGAACTGGACACACGGTGCTAGAGCTGGGAGGAAAAAGGACGTGAGGGTGGTGGTAAGGGGCCTACAGAGATGAAATGAAGTTGTAGCCAGTGTTAAGCTATCTCCAGCTGGGAAGAATTTCCCAATGGGGAGGACAGAAGATGTGTTGTTTGTTTTTTTAAAGCACACAAGTATTTATAATAGATTTTGAACTTGTTTTTTTACCTTTTGCCATTATTGTGCCTTCCGAACTCCAGTAAAAATCAGAATACACAGTGCTAGGTCGCTTCAGTTGTGTCTGACTCTTGTGACCCCAAGGACTGTAGTCTGCCAGGCTCTGCTGTCCATGAGATTTTCCAGGCAAGAATACTAGAGTGGGTTACCATTTCCTCCTCCAGGGGATTTTCCCACCCAGGAGTTGAACCTGTGTCTCCTGCGGCTTCTACATTTCAGGTGAATTTTTCACCCCTGAGCCCCCAGGGAATACATGGTAATCTCCTATTAACCATGCTCTAGGACAGTGGACCTCAACTTTGGGAGAGTCACAAGGGGAGATTGAGAAACTCTCAACGGCCCACCCACACCCAGACCAGTCCAGTCGAAAATGACAGAGGTAGCAGTAGTATTTAAAAAATCCTCCAGGTGATTCAAAAGTATGCAGCTAAGGTCGGGTAATTACTGCTCTAGGAAGATGAGAGGAGAATGATGTGGGGCTTGGGGCAAAATACTCAGACAAGAAGGGAGAGGCCAGTCCCTGAAGGGAGGTTGCCTGTGAAGCAGGTCAGAGTGCAGCCAAGCAGGTGGCAGGCAGCCTTAGGCTTTTACTCCTTCACCCAGAAAGCTGGGGTAGAGCAGACTCAGACCAGCAATCAAAGAGACACGGCTGGTCCTCATTGTCAACACTGATTTTTAATGATATTTCCTGTTGTTGTTGTTCAATTACTCAGTCATGCCCGACTCTTTGAGACCCCACAGACTGTAGCATGCCAGGTTCCCTGTCCTTCACTATTTTCCGGAGTTTGCTCAGACTTACAGCCATTAAGCTGATGATGCCGTCCAACCATCCCATCCTCTGTCATCCCCTTCTCCTCCTGCTCTCAGTCTTTCCCAGCATCAAGGTCTTTCCTGCAGGTTGAACTGACTTCCATTTTTCTATCGATATGGACCTTGGTTCCCTTCCACAGACAATGAATTCTGGTTGCTGACCTGGGGCTTTGAAGCTTCCCCTCCTCCCCATCTCCAACCACCTGGTTTCTAGACATGAGGCAGTCAATGGCTGTGAAGGAAACAGGTCTTTATATTAATAGAGATAAGTATATCCATATTAATAAAGATAATACTGGAGTGGGTTGCCATTTCCTTCTCCAGGGGATCTTCCCAACCCAGGGATCGAACCTGGTTCTCCCGCATTCCAGGCAGACGCTTTAACCTCTGAGCCACCAGGGAAGCCCAATAAAGATAATTATATATATATATAAAATGCTGATAATTACATATCATCAGACAGAGCCATTTGGTTAAATCAAGTTGTTTTGAAGTTAAATAACATAATGCATATGTATATTTAATTCAATTAAAACACTGGCTCTCTAAGTGAATGAGGCGGGTAAAAGTGTTGTCAAATTCTTCTATAATCATCACTCCCCTCCCCTTTCCCATGGCACAGGGTCTGACATAACGTTATACCTTTATAGAGGCAGAAATCCATCAGTACTTTCAGCAGAGAAGTAACCCATGCATGAAACAAACTGGGACGTGGGCCTGCTGCATCAGTCACCTGAGGTGCTTGTTAAAAATAGAGGTTATCTGGACTGATCCCAATCTGCTGAAACAGATTTGGGCCGAGGTGGGGGGAGGGGTTGTTGGAAACCTGGAGGTCCACGGATGTAACCGGTCCTAGTAGATTCTGGGACGTCTGTTCCTGTCACTTCTTCAGGATTCTTATTGCTTCTGTAGTCTCATTCATCACCTGTGATGGTGGTGACTCTCAGAATCTCTGGCTCCCACCCACCTCCAGAGTCCTGTCTTCTGTAATAACAGTGACAACATCAGTGGCGACTGTATCTGAGGCAAAGATGACGGCTTGCCAGCTGCACGATCCATTCTCTCTCTTGTTTTTTTTTTGCAGTGCTGGGTCTTCATTGTGGCATGCAGGCTTTTTCTAGCTATAGCACATGGGCTTAGTTGCCCTGAGGCATGTGAAATCTTAGTTCCCTGACCAGGGACGAAACCTATATCTCCTGCATTGGAAGGCGGATTCTTAACTCCTGGACCACCAAGTAAGTCCCTCATTCTCTCCTTTTTTAATTAACAGGATCTCAGTTTGTACGCAAGACAGCCATGCCCCCCATCTGAAACCCCCACTTTAGCTAGGTGTCATCAGAGGACTAAACTTGGCTCAAGGTGTTATAATCAGAAGTGCTGTGCAGGAGTTTTGAAAGTAAAGGTAGAGGTGCAATCTTCTATGTCTTTTTTCCCTCTTGAGTGTATGTGATGGCTGGGTCATATGCACACAAGTATGTAACAAGCTGAGGATGGTGGAGCAAAAAGAAAGCAAGAGCTGGTCCCTGGTGTCCGAGGAACTGCTACTCCAGTTGTGCTCTGGACTGACTGCCTCTGGACTTGTATTGCATGAAAGACAAACATTTCTGTGTTCAAGCCATTAATAATTTTGGCTTTTTAGTTCTTCACAGGTGAATCAAATCCTATGATAACAGGTGGCATTTTTGAACTCTGTCCTATGTGTTAGGTGCATGCTAAGCTCTTTCCATGTATCTTCTAATTTAATCCTTAGAAAAATCTCTTTAAGAGAGATTCGATTATTATTCTCATTTTATAGATTAAAAAAGTTGGTCATCAGGAGGTTAAGTAACTTGTTTAACATTACTCAGCTGGTACATTCTGGGGGTGGTATTTGAACTCTGGCAGGCAGAGTTCAGGAACCAGACTCTGGTTTCTATATACTGAGGGCCTCCCTCTTACAAGGTTGCCTTGATATCGAGAGCTGAGAAGGTTTAGATTCTTTTTCAGATTCTTTTTCCCTATAGGATATTACAAAATATTGAGTAGAGTTCCCTGCGTTATGCAGTAGGTCCTAACTGGTTATCTATTTTATATATAGCAGTGTGCATATATTAATCAGAAAAAAATACATGTATGACTGAATCGCTGTGCTGTACACAAGAAACTAACTCAATGTTTTAAACCATCTATACTTCAATTACAAAAAATGAAGAAAATGATTTGAGAAGGTTTATGTTCCTCTTTTTCTTTTCTTTATTTTCAAATTTATTTGGCTGCACTGGGTCCTAGCTGCACCATGCGGCATCCAGTTCTCCGACCAGGGATCCAACCCTGGCCCCCTGCTTTGAGAGCTCGGAGTCCCAATCGCTGAACCATCGGGGAAGTCCCTTATGTCCCTCTTGAATGAACTACGCCCTGTTCTCCACTTCTGTACTATTATTGATGGGGTACAGACAGTCCTACCTAAAGTGTTTCTAGTCTACTGTCCTCAACCCTCTGTCCTTAGATGAGGAAGTCTGGGGAGAGAACTAAACTTTCATTATTTACAAAACCAATTTTCATACTCATCCATAAAAAACAATGAAATAATGCCATATGCAGCCATATGGACGGACCTAGAGATTAACACACTAAGTGAAGTAAGTCAGAAAGAGAAAGACAGACACTGTATGATATTACTCGTATGTGGAATCTAAAATACTACACAAATGAACCTATCTGTAAAACAGAAACAGAGTCAAGGACACAGAGAGCAGGCTTGTGGTTGTCAAGGGAGAAGGGGTGGGGGAGGGTGGACTGGGAGTTAGGGGTCATCAGATGCAAAATATTACACATAGAATGGATGAACAACAAGGTCCAGCATATAGCCGAGGGAGCTATATTCAATATCCTGAGATCAACCGTAATGGAAGAGAATATAAAATATATATACACATATGTAAAACTGATTCACTTTGCCATACAGCAGTAATTAATACAATATTCTAAATCAATTACACTTCAGTCTAAAAAAACCAATTTACAAAAACTCAGGTGACTGACATAGAGTTCAAAATCTATATTTTTCAAAGTAAAAACAAACTATCTTTTTCCATATGCAACATTTCATGAAAGAAAGCCAGTTTTCATGTGAGAGAAAAAAATAAAAATAATCACCAAATAAAGAGTAGTCCTTTTAGCCAAATAGATTTAATTGTAAATTTAGCATTTGAAAAATACCAATTCTCTTGCTCATTTTTTCAAGGACTAGTGAAAATGTCATTAGGATTTGGGAAACCTTGAAGATCTCAAAAACATAGGGACAGGTAGTTTAAAAGTGGAACAGCTACTTCAGGATGAAATCAGGCCAAACAATGTTGAATAAGGTAGCAAGATTGCTACTTGACACCAATGTCCATTCTCCTTTTCTTCCTTAGTAATATAACCCTGGTGTTTATCTGGGGCAATATTGTGTCCAGCTGAAAGAATGTATGTGCATCCTTGCAAGTAGGGTTGGCCATGTGACTCAATTCTGGCCAATGAGATTTAAGCAGAATGGTGAGTGAGATTTCTAGGACATTGGTTCACTGGGGTTGGCTGCGAAGGGGGCCCTTGGTCTTCCCACACTTTCTTCTCCTGCTCATCTAGAAGGAGGACATAGAGGCCACTGACCACAGCATCTCTCTTGGATTGAGGATGACAAGACAGAAAGATGGCAGCCTGAGTCTCCAGTGACATCTTGGAGCCCCGAACAGCCCACCTTTGGACTTCTTTTACATCATAGGAGAACTTCTTATCTAAGACACTACTTAATATTTTTTTTTTCTGTTACACGAATCTAATCCTAAGTATTATAAAGAGATAATGCCAAATCCATTTTAGAGAGAATCACAATAGCGTTAGAAAAAATTCAAGCCATCGACTGTCTTATACGTGAGTGTGTGCCCGGTCACTCAGCTGTGCCCGACTCTGCGACCCTTTGGACTGTATGTAGCCTGCCAGGTTCCTTGGTCCATGGGATTTTTCAGGCAAGAATACCGTCTTCTTTATGGAAGAGAAAACCAGAGCCAGAGCTGTGAAGTGGCTTGCCCAAAGTCACATCATGCAACATTCATTCTGCAAATATTTATTGAGAGTGTTCTATGTGTGAGGCTCTTTGCCAGAAGCTGGGGGTACACAGGCCAAGCAGGGTATGTTCTCCATTACCCAGAGACTCACAAAATAGAACTAGCTGGGCTGAGTGCCTTTCTGTCTGCACCCGCCGGGGCTTTGTGATGGGCACTGTCCACTCAACCCAACTAGGGGCAAAGATGTGTCCTGGGGAAAGAAAGTCATGGGGCAAAGGGGAGGAGCTGCTGATCACCTGCGGCTATCTTGTAACTTGGAGAAAAACAAAGGAAGCAGGAGAAGAAACTCCTGTATTTAATTCTGTTGTATTCAAGATTAAAGAGAGTGCCTGTAGAAAACCATACAGGTTTCCATCTTTTTTTTTTTTGTAACGTGCACATATGTGTGTAAAAACACATTCATGCACACACACACAGCACACATGCAGGAAACCTTTTTGGGACTGCATTTCTTTTGCTCCTTTATACAAACATCTTCTGTGTCTGGGTACATGCTTATGTGGTTCATGTGGAATGGGAGTGGGGTGGGGGTGGGGAATAAAACAATACCGTCTCTGGGCGCCCCTGGGGAGAATCTCTGAATTCCCAGGAATAGGAAGTTCCCTAAGAAAGCAGGAGTCACTTACATTCCCACCAAACAACAAAGCAGGCACAGGAGATAAAAGGAGAGTGGGGGTGGAGAGGAAAAAAAAACAAAACAAACCGCCTCACCCCGGTTTAGGGAAGCAGGTGCACCCAATGCAAACAATATCATTTCTTCTATTATTTGCAGAGTTTAGGAACAAAACAAAACAATACTCCACTCCTCCCCTCTCGGGTGCAGTGGGAGGTGGGGGGGACCTCCAGGGATGCTCAGGGCAATGGGATGAAAAAGATCATTTCTCAGCATATGTTACAGCAAAGGAATTAAATTCAAAATTAACAAACAAAAAGAAAAGCCCCAGCTGACCAAACAGTGAGGAGCATTGGGCCAAATCAAGTTAAAATGGCACAAGAACGTTACTTTTGGGTGTGTTAATGGTCGGCCTCCCGTCATCGGAGTTGACGAAGTGAGGGGGTACGTGTCTCCCTTTTCTTACAGGACTGTCTGCAGCTTTAGGACAGTCACCTGAATGACCCAGCATTTCTGTTTACACTTCTGTCTGTTTACACTGGGATAGCCACAAGCATGTAACACACGCAGGCACTTGGCAGTGAGAACCACAGGAAAAATCAGAGAGGCGACTTCACGGCCCTCCACAAGCACGGGCCCCTTTTGAATCCTGGGAGGGCTGTGGCAGTGTGTTTGCCTACACTCGTGTAAAGTTTGTAAGGATACACTGTTTTGTGCATTTTAAGTGGCCCCTAGATTTATAAACTTTAGGCCCTACAAAATCTTCGCAATATTTTGGCCAAAGAATTCAGGATTTGATCCATCACTCTTTACTTCTGCAGCAGGTCTGGGTGGGGGAGACAGTCCTCAGGCTGGGTCTCCAGGCTAACTCTGCCCAAAGATGAGTCAGGTTTGTTCTTATCTGGGTGACAGTAGTCACAGAAAGGACTTAGGTGATTTGAGGGAAGAACTCGAGGGAAGAAGGAACTGACAAAAACAAGCACAAGCCACCTTGGAACACGGCTGGCAAGGGCCAGGGGTGGGGGGGAGTGGGATGGGANTTCCAGCTCAGTCCCCAACGACCCATGCCAGGACCTGCAATAAAGAGAGTCCTGAAAATTAAAGAGGCATCTCACTAGCATGGCTGTAATGGCACCGAGAACCCCAAGTTGAGCTACAGCCCAGCGTGATTGGGGATGAAGAGTATTTTCTCCACAGGTCACTGACAAAGCTGATGGAGAATAGAACCAGCTCTCCCTGTTCCCTACTCTTCAGCTATCTCTGCCCCAGAAGGAAGCCTTCTGAGCACAAAGGGTCTGGAAGGGATGTAGGGAAGCCACGATGCTTTTGTGGTCTTGGTAGCTTTGAGGTGGTGCGGACAACTTTGGTAGCAGCTGCTAAATAGGAGAAAAGGAAAATGTCATCTTGATGCCAGAAGAACTTGTGAGCTATCCCTGGGCCACTAAAAGAAGCTAGCCGTGGGGAACTGGGCTTGAGAGTAATCACCACAATGAGCGCAAGATGACAATGACAGTATAATGATGATAACGATGGCAATAGGTTAATTATATACATTAATGATAATGTAATTGTTTATAATGGGATTCCTTGGTGGCTCAGCAGTAAAAAAAAAGTCTGTCACAATGTAGGAGACACAGGTTTGATCCCTGGGTCAGGGAGATCCCCTGGAGAAGAAATGACAACCCACTCCAATATTCTTGCCTGGGAAATCCCATAGACAGAGGAGCCTGGCGGGCTACAGTCCGTAGGGTTGCAGAGTTGGACATGACTGAAGTGACTGAACACGATAGTTTATTAGTAGTGTAAGATTAGCAGGTTCAGCTACCCACACCCAGGCTCATTTAATGTTCACATCACAGTAAAGTAGGTTCTGTGATTATAATTGCTCTGCCAATGAGGAAAGAGTCTCCAGAGCAAGTAAATTACATGCCCAGGACTCGCACACAGCTAGTGAGTATTGAGACAGGAATTCTAACCTGATCTCTCTGAATTGTGAGTCCACCTTCTTACCTTTTATATACATGGTAGCGGGAAAAAATGAAGCCAAAGAAATAGTCTTATTGTTGCTCTTGCTGTGAATTTACTTTAGCCATCAGATTTCTGATGTGACTTGGGAAACATGTAATATTATTGTGACAATTAATCAGATTAGATTATTCATTATAATGAATCATTCTTCATATATGCGTTTCTTGAATGCCTGTAGGGGAGTTCTGGGCTATGCTGACTCGTGCCCTCCCCTTGTGTGAGGTTCTCATGCTAAAATTCCAGAAGTCCTTAAGGCCCTTAAAAGTTTCCTACTACTGTTTTGTTACATTTTCTCCCTTCTAGGCAGTTTCATTTTTAAAAATTATAGCTTTGATCTAATTCATCCTAATGTAAGAACTACCTTCTTCATTAGGTATGTTTACATAATTGGACAAAAGGCTAACCTTAATTTACTCCTGGAAAGTCTGGCCAGATTGTGAGGTTGGATTGTCCCTCTCTGACTGAAGGGAGGAAATTGGAAAAATGTTCTGCCAAAATGTGGTTACTGATTTACTGCCATTGTATATATAAGAATCAAGGTTTACTGTCTGTTTAGAGAACTTGACCATATATAACTAAAGGCATCAGCCTCTACAGGTAACTTCAGTGGATTTGTAGTTAACATGTGTCATTGTGCTAGCAAAGAGGAAGATATTTAAATTCATGGTAGTTGAGGACCCTTTTCTGGGCATCACTCCTGCTGAGAAGATAGAATCCATTGAAAGTAAAATGACTGGACCAGAATTTCCACAGTTCAAAACTCCTTGGCTGGTAAAGGTTTGCCTGCTGAGTGAGAACACAGTTCGGCATGTACATTTGCCCATTGTTTCTTACATTTCATGGAAACTTTCACTTTGAAAAGGTACATGTCATGCCTGCATGCATGCTAAGTCACTTCAGTCCTGTCCGACTCTGCAACCCCATGGAATGTAGCTCTCCAGGTCCTCTGTGCATGGAATTCTCCAGGCAAGAATGCTGGAATGGGTTGCCATTTCCTTCTCCAGGGGACACGTTGTGATTCTGACTAAATATAAAACGAGTTGGGGTGAGCGAATCATACCTTTAAGCAGGAACCTATCTGTTCTGGATAAAAATAGTCCCACTCACTATGGCTTTGTAAGGAAAACATCAATTAGACTGAACAATGTTCCCCACGGAACATAGATGCCCTGTCGTCTCTGGACACCTCCTTTGAATTTGGTTTGGACTGTGTCATGTCTTCTGTTAGGAGGAAATTATCAACAACGAGAGGAAATCCTGTACTAGTATTGAATAGTCCTTATTTTAAAGGTACTTCCCTTCTTGTGGGAATTGTATGCAATCAGAACAACACTATAAAATGTCTGATTTATTTTACAAGGTTTGACTTTCAGCCTCATTTTGTTTTTGAAAAGATCGACTTATTGTGCTTAAGATATTCAATTGTTGAGCTAGAGAGCATTCTTCTAGAGCTGCTTGAACCTCACCAAGGTGGGGTGGAGGTTAAAACAGGCACAGGAAGCACAAGGTCCTCAGAGACACCCATGTATTCTAGAGCACACAATGACTAAGAAATGCTAAAATTACTCTGGAAAGAACCCTTGAATTACAAACATTTGCCCCCTTTTTTACCTGTTTTCAT
>SJYQ01002400.1:552982-590522 GCA_006410935.1 Redunca redunca | reverse complement strand
CAACTGAAAACACACACACACTTCTTTGACATATCAATTCAGTTCAGTTGCTCAGTCCTGTCCAACTCTTTGTGACTCCATGGAGTGTAGACCACCAGGCTCCTCTATCCATGGGATTTTCCAGGCAAGAATACTGGAGAGGGTTGCCATGCCCTCCTCCAGGGGATCTCTCCGACCCAGGGATTGAACCAATGTCTCCTGCATTGCAGGTGGATTCTTTATCCACTGAGCCACCTGGGAAACCATATTAACATAAACAAATATCTATGATGATTTTGGGGACAGAGTAGGGTATCAGTTCAGTTGAATTGCTCAGTCGTGTCTGACTCTTTGTGACTCCATGGCTGCAGCATGCCAGGCTTCCCTGTCCATCACTAACTCCTGGAGCTTGCTCAAACTCATGTCCATTGAGCCGGAGAGGCCATCCAACCCTGTCATCCTCTGTCGTCCCCTTCTCCTCCTGCCTTTAATCTTTCCCAGCATCAGAGTCTTTTCCAGTGAGTTAGTTCTTTGCATCAGATGACCAGAGTGTTGGAGCTTCAGCTTCATCATCAGTCCTTCGAATGAATATTCAGTACGATTTCCTTTAGGATGGACTGGTTGGATCGCCTTGCAGTCCAAGGGACTCTCAAGAGTCTTCTCCAACACCACAGTCCAAAAGCATCAATTCTTCAGTGCACAGCTTTCTGTTCACATTCTCTCACTATAATAAACAATGATGCTGTGAACACCCTATTCATAAATTTTGGAGAATCTCAGCTTATTTCCTCAGCATATATTCCTAATGTTATTACTTGCAAAGAATATGAACGTTTTTCAAACCCTTGACATTCACTGCACAATTGCTTTCTAGAATGATTATTAACATATATTTTTCCTGCAGCAGCATGTGAGTGTCTCCCAGCGCCCCCTGCAGAACCATGTGAGCATATACCTGGTGGTTCAAACTAAAGTCTAGGTGAAACTGGTCTCTTCCATTTCCTACCTGTGGGACCTGAAGCAAGTTATTTAATTTTGCCGAACCTCAGTTTCCTAGAAGTAAATTGTATGAAATGATGACAAATTGAGGTGATAATAGATCACAGTGTATTATTCAGTGTGTGTGTGTGTGTGTGTGTATGCGTGTGTATGTGCTCATTCTCTCTGTCATGTCTGACTCTTTGTGACCCCGTGGACTCTAGCCACCAGGCTTCTCTGCCCATGGGATTTTCCAGGCAAGAATACTGGAGTGGGTTGCCATTTCCTCCTACAGGGAATCTTCCTGACCCAGGGGTCAAACTTGCATCTCCTGCATTGCAGGTAAATTCTTTACTGCTGAGCCATAGTAAGTGCTTAATAAATGCTAACTATAAATAAAATAGGTAGTTAAAAGTTCTATTCTAATGGGCAATATGAGATCTAATGTCGCTTCATTTTGTATTTCATAAAAACTTTTAAGACAAGTAATTGTAGTTATTTTTTTATTTTTATAGAAGCAGTCCTAGAAAAGCTAGAAATTACAAATCAGCATGGGGGAAAAGATATAATCCCAGCAATCTTAGCTTTTTGATATATTTACATCTTCACTTTTATTTTGAAGGGAGTGTTGTTTTACTGACAGCTTCCTTAATTTATTCCCTGATTGTTGGTCCATCCTTTTTATGTTCTTACTTTTAAGAGTAAGGTTGTTTTTTTTTTTTTGCTGTACTCCTCAGTTTGTAGGACTTTTATTTCCCCAAATAGGAATCAAACTTGGACTCTAGGCAGTGAGATCTTGAAGTCCTAACCACTGGGCTTCCAGGGACTTCCTTAGTTCTATTTTCTCATCACAGCTTCCCACTTTCTCCTTGGTGGGCAGGTTTACTCTTTTTCAAGTAGCCTTGCATTTGTGCACCAGGATTTATGTTTCTGCATCCAGTCCAACTTATCTTGACATCCCTGAAAATTAGTTCCAATTCTGGCAGTCACTTGAATCTTGAATGTGTTGTATTTTCTTTTCCTTTCCTTTCCTCCACACCAGCTTCCCCATCTCCACCGCCCATGACTCACCTTCCACTGCTTTTCTGGGAAATCGAAAGAGGCTGTCACTGTTAGCTGAATTCTGTGTTGTACCAAACCAGACTATATCTTAGGAGATATTTTCAAAAGAGGGAAAAAAAAATTGTCCTCCAGTCTCTTGGTTAATTTCAGGTTAAATGCATTTTTCTGTGATTGGTGCTTTGAGAAATAAAGAATGCTGTCAGGAATTTTACAGTTTAGTGAGAAAAAGAAGAGACATATACATTTAACTTCAATTCAGTGAATAAAGTGTGAAGTGCTGTAACAGAAAAAGCCAAAGGAGTTTAGAGAGCAAGCTTATTTTCAAGTGGAAAGATTAAGACAATTTTGTAAAGAAGAAGCCCTCTGTGTCAAAGCTGGAGGATGGATTGGATCTGACCCATCTGTGTGAAGGGCAGGAAGAACATGACAGGGACTAGATCCAGGGGTGGCCTCAAGCACTGTAGGTGTGGGAGGTGTTCTGTTGTTACTTCAGGAGATGTTTGATGGTTTATCTGGGGAGATGGTCAGTTGGTCATCTGGCTGAAATGCAACCTATAGAAAGGAAGTGATGAGGCAGTGATCATAGGGGACCTTGCTGTCAGACTAGGCAGGCTGACTCCTTTAAAGGTGGGGGAAATGAATAGAGCTTTCTCTGGGAAGAATATTCTGGAAAGAGTTCACACATTGGACCAGGGACCAGAAAGCTTGAAGCTGGGCTCCATTAAATGGCACTGCCCTTAGAGTCCAGACAAGCAGTGACAGAATGAAGCTGGCTGGTGGTTTCCCTGCTCAACATCTGGGGGGGAGGTTAATTTTATTCATTCTACCAAGAAACATTTTTTCAGTGTTTTTAAATATGTGTCTTAAACTGAGTCTTCTCAGTTCATCCTGCCCCGCCACCCTGCTCCTCCTGACTCAATTTTGAATAAAAACATGGATTTTAAAAGCTCATATCCTGTACTCTTATTTTGTGCCACTTTGACATCATTTTAAGTGCTTTTAAATCTTTTATCCTCACAACCACTCTGCCAGGTAGGTGCTATTCTTAGTCTTCCTTTCAGTGACAGGTTACTGAGGCATAAGCTGATGAGCAAAACTGCCTGAGGTCAAACTCATGACAACACCGGGAGGCCCAGGGTTTGGACCCAGGCAGTGTCTTGTTCCAAAGCCCTTTATTTGAGGCCCTTGAAGGTACAGAAGAATACCTCTAGTATGAGATAAACTGAGCCAGCCCGAGGTTAAATGGCCACTGACCCTTGCTGTCCGTGTTCTGAACCAATGGAGCATTGGGGGTTGAAGAGGACAAGCCCCAGTTAAGTGTTGCACTCACCTTGGCTGCAGCTGGTGGTGGCTAGGTGGGAAAACAGGCCAGTACCACATAAGCTTTCAGATTTTAAAAGAAGCTGGAAATCTAGATTTTTGTATGAAATTTCATGACTTTAAAATGTTGGCTTAAATTGACTTACACATATGACAGCCAAGTAAGATCCATCTGTGGGTCAGACGTGGCCTACAGCTGCCATTGGTCACTGCTCCATGAGTCTGGGACGCTGCGTGGTCCAGGCAGGGGGTGAGAGGGTGAGTCTGCATCCTGCATCCTGGCTAGGAGAGTTATGTTGTGTGGAAGGAACTTCCCTTTTGTTCTCAGAGTAAGAGGAAAGTCAGGGCACAACTGTATTGGAGTCTTGTGAGGTGAGATTTTTCTGATACTTACATACTTGGGAAAGTATTTTTCCCCTGCCAGATGTCATATTTATCCAACTGCACAGACTGGGCCAGGCTGAGTGGATAAAGGACAAAGAACTGAGACTTTTACATCTGCATTTAGTACCATGCTCTGAAACACTAGTGAATGAGGCTTTGTATCTATATTGGTACCCAAGAAATTTTAAGTGATAGAGGTGACTTTATGACAGCATATCTACTGTCACCAAAGGAAGATTTTTATTTCCCAAAGGGAGAGCTCATGCCATACCACACTGGGCCACATGGGTAAGCATCCATCAGCAGACAGAAAGGAGTGATAGGAACACATAGGCTAAGGTCTCTACTGTGTTTCCTGTGGGAAAGGCAGGCAGAGTAGGAGAAACATTTCAGGATTGGCTAGTTTGAATGATCCTGTTAGATATAGAAGGTGGCTGGGGAAATGGACTCAGGATTGGTTGGTCTGCATATGAAAAGTGTGTTCACAGGCAATTCCTAAGTTATAATCTTAGGAATTAGGCCTGGGAGGGGCAGTCTTTCCCTGGCCAGCTAGGTCCCTCAATAAGTCAAAACATCATAAAGTATAAGAAAATAAAAAAATAAAATTAATATAGAGTTTCATAAGGATTTCTAAAAGCTAAGTGCCTTCACCACTGGAATAATGGAATATTCTTTTCTCTGGAATAATGCAAACATTTAAGAATGAGAATTTTCTTCCAAGTCCAACTTAGTCATGTCCTCAGACCTGGGTATGAACTCTTTCCACTTTCTTTTTTTAAAAATTTTGGGGGCAGTCCCACATGGCATGTGATATCTTACCTCCCCACCAGGGAGTGAACCCATTCTGCCTGCAGTGGAAATGTGGAGTCTTCATCACTGGATCACCAGGGAAATCCTCTGAGCTCTTCTCCTTCTCATTGCTTTCTACAAATGTCTTTTTAGTTTTGATTTGTGCTTTGATCCAGGAGTTATTTGGGAATGAATTTCTTCCAATAAAATGCACCCATTTTAAGTGTCTAGCTCAGTGAGTTCTGACATGTGTCTACTGGGATAAACATTGCCACAATCAAGACACAGATCATTCCCAGCTTGAATATCCTTTTTATTTTTTGTTTTAATGTCATATGATTACAATCAGAGCATTGACTGTAGAAATCTGTATCTTAAAAAGCTTGTTAAGTTTTCTTTGTACCCAAAGAAACAACAGCAAAACAAAAAAAAGGAGTAATTTGTAAAAAAATACTTAAATATCAAATATTCTCTCTCTGGTGATCTCTCCTAGATCATATTTTTTCTGCTCCTAAGGCAGTCTGGTCATCCTTATGTTAAGCTGTACTTATGCTGCAGTGCTGTGAGGCCTTTCTGTGCATGCCCACTCCTCTTCATGAGACAGTGAGCTTCCTCAAGGTCAGGGCCACCTCATCACTGAGTCCCTGGGGCTACAGTGGGACTCGGTGTGGCAAAGATGCTTGACCAATATCCATACCTAGAGTTGAATTAAGTACATCTTGCCTATGTCCTTAAGGACCAACCTGGATGGCAGGTGCTTTAGAGACCCCCATCCACTACCCCAGGCCTTGTCTTTACAGTGACTCAATTCATTTTAAGATATCTCCCCTGGGGACTTCCCTGGTGGTGCAGTGGCTAAGACTCCAAGATCCCAGTGCAGGGGGCCTGGGTTCAGTCCCTGGTCAGGGAACTAGATCCCGTATGCTGCAACTAAGACCCAATGCAGCCAAATAAGGAAATTTTAAAGATTTTGAAAGATATTTCCCTGTTCTTTATATTATTTTATTTTTGGCTGCACTGCAAGGCTTGTGGCATCTTAGTTCCCTGACCAGGGATGGAACCCAGGCCCCCAGCAGTGAAAGTGCCAAGTCCTAACCACTGGCCGGTCAGGGAATCCCCTCTCCTGTTCTTTAGAGACCCTGAATAATTAAAATAAACCATTCTAACACACCTATTGATTTCTCTGTCAGGACCTGGTGGCTTGAAATACGGAAAAAAAGAAAGAAAGAAAATTAATACAGAGTTCCATCCGTATTTTGCACTTCTAGGAGAAGCGTATGTTGAGAAAAGGGCTAATCTCGAAAAGAGGCTCAAGTCTATTGTTTTGTAGGTCCTATTTCATTTTGATTGGATGATGAGACTACTGTAGTCAGCTTCATTTCCTGGTTCTCACACAGCCGCCTGACATTGTTGTGTTTGGATTCACAACACGGCTAGGGGATGTTTACGTCCCCACCCAGACAGCTGTGCTCATTGAAACAGAAGGAACGTTGATGCTGTTTACTTCCAGAATGGTAAAACACCGAAACCCCTCCTCTCTAAAAAATGGTTACTATTTTATTTAAAGGTGAATTAGAGCTGTTTATCTCAACTCAGCACTATCTTATAATGGTTTTCCCAAGTTAGTGTAAATTGAAAATGCTCTTATGTTATTTGTAAAGTGTCAAAAAATGGTAGGTCTTGGAAATTCTGCAGATTTTTATTTCTGGCATAATTGGAAGATTTGGAATCATGGTTAAGAGACTGTTTCCATCTATTTATTCTAAATTAGCCAAGTCTGGAAAATCACAGAGATAGCTGGTCCTTTTGTCATGAGTTCCCCAAATCAGAATTGCTTGGCTGATGGCTGGACTCTGACTTTCTTGAAAAGTTTCCAAGGCAGCCTTCATCCTAAAACATACTGGCCATTTAGGAAAGCCCAGAGGAATCTACTTTACCAATAAGAGGCCACTTCTGGTGGTCCTAGGGAAACAAGATAATCTCTTTTAGGGTGGGCTTTACAAATATTACACAATTTTTACACCCTGAACTTCTCAAGATACGACTTAGTTCTGTGGATAAGCTGAGCTATCAGAAAAGAGCCTCACGTTGGTGTAAAAGGGCCATCTTTTCACTGTTTAATCCTTTATAGACCCAGCATCAACCTTCCCAACCCTGATAGCTGTATTTCTCATCCTTCATAGTCTAAGAGCTTATATTAGGAATATAATAAGAGAACATCTTGACAAATTTCAGGAAATGAAGCTTACTTGACAGAAGCAAATTTCTTTCTTTAAAATACCCAAAGGTCATCAAGAAACAACAACAAAACTCCTAAAGTTCGTCAAATTACGTTTTCAAATCTTTGCATTCTTTGGCCCGATTCTAAATATGTTTTCAAATCTTTGCACTCTTTGACCTGCAGAAAAGTGCTATAAGAGCCTTAGATTTCCATGACTCACATGCAGATGGAATCCTAGAATACTGTCTGAATTTCAATTAATTTTTGGCTTCTTTGCTGATTCAGGTGATCTGAGTGGTATAGGCTGTTAGTTGCCTACTCAGTATCTATTCTTGCCTTCTTCCTGAGTGACAGTTTTTTTTTTAGCTGAGCACATTACTGCCTAGAACAAGACACATTTCCAGCCCCCATTCTGCTTGGAATGGCCAATTAGCTGCAAGTGGAATTTGTTAGGAAGGGCTTCTAGAAAGTGTACCTTTTGACAGTGACACATGGAGGAACGGCATTTTTTCCTTGCCCATCCCCACTTCCTCAGTGCCAACCAGGATCGTGGACCTGATGGCCAGACCTTCACATCACAATGGATTTTGAGATGACCTTGAAGATGGAAGCTCCTGTGTTAAGAATGTTGGAGCAGGGAGATGGGAGTGTGGATCCTTGATGGCCCTATGGTGCCACTGTTACCACTGCTGTTATGTTGCTAAGTTATGTCCGATTCTTTGTGACCCCATGGACTGTAGTCCACCAGGCTCCTCTGACCATGGCAGAAGAGCAAAAATGCTGGAGTGGGTTGTCATGCCATCCTCCAGGGGATCTTCCTGACCCAGGGATCGAACCTGAGTCTCCTGTGTCTCCTGCATTGGCAGGTAGATTCTTTTACCACTGAATCACTAGGGTAGAACTGCTTATTCTTGGACTTCATTACTGTGAGGAAGTAATAAACTTTCATCTGGCTTAAGCCACAAACCCTATGTGATTTACTGGGTTAATTAATGCTGATCCTGTTAATATTAATGAGAACTGAATATATTTGAGAATTTCATTTACCTAATGCATAATTAATGCTTGTTGAGAGCCAAGTCTTCCTGGACTAAATGTGATGTAGTTATAAAAGCATACAAAAAAGCTAGATGCCAAATATAGAACTTGACTTTTAAAGCCTCTGCTAAGAAATTATATTATCTAATGTCTCTAAATAGCTGGAAAACTGTTGAAACACCCAAGGGATGTTTGGCCTTCAGCTCAGGCAGACCTGAGCTTGGATTCAGGGCTCTGCCTCTGACCTACTATTTGCTAGTCAGCTGTGTGATCTTAGGCAAGTTACTGAACTTGCAAGCAGCCTCTTTGCTCTTCATCTACACATTGGGGAAAAGAATATATACCTTGCATTTGTTGGGAGAGTTAAATGAGATAGTGTAGGTAGAGCAGAAGCCAGCAAAATAAAGTGGACTGAGCTGACATAATAGAACATGGGAGGAAAAATGTAGAGAGTTAAAGGAAGGGACAAAATTCTAAAAAAATAGACTTCATAAGGCTTTCCCATGTATTCTTGCATTCATGTGTTAACTCTTCCCTTACTTTCAGTCTTTCTCCTCTGTAACTCAGCCTATATACTCTTACCAGCTCAGTCTTCTTAGGTCTGCTTCCCCTGCATGAACCTGCAGCAGCCTGGCATTTGACACCCAACGATTTGGCCAGGATTCTGAAGTCTCTGACATCACACCCAAGACTTCAACACTGAAACTTTCTGCTCTAAATGTTCCCACCTTCTTTTCAGGTCCCACATATTTCAATCCCTATCTATGGCTCCATGGCCCAATCCCTCTGTCCCCTTACAGAGCCAGCTTACACACATCTCTTCTATAAGTCCCTTCTTAGTCATTCCTTCCTTCCTGCACATGAATCACATGATCTAGTAGTCGTTTGTTGCTTTCTCTGATGTATCAGTGTTTTCCTTCCTGGTCAAAGAGCTGGTTTTATTTGTTTCTGTCTGTGTTAGTAACATGTTAGTTGTGTGTTTGAACAAGGAGCAATGGCAGGTGGTTCATAACCCATGAAAGACCAGCAGGGTATCTCCCAAATTGCTCACAGGGAGGTGTTGCCACCAGGGACTGCCTATGGCTCAGACTGAAATCTTTATTCTTGCAGTCACAGAAGTCTAATTTTACTCATTTGTTCACTCGGTAAATGTTGATTGAATTTACCATAGCACTGAGATTTCCAACTGACCCAATCCCTCAAGGGCAGACTTGCAGTAACCAAAATTACTTGGGAATTAAGTAATTAAGGCAATTTATAAGAACCAGTAGTGCCGAGGGGGCTCAAATGTACTCTTGACCTTCAGCTGGTGAGCTCTGCCTCTGTGGGCCTATAGGAGGATCCTGATTTTCCTCAGAGATTGCTCAGTGAGTCAAAGAACTGCTTCGTGCCCTGAGCTCCAACTAGCCTGATGCTCCTCTGTGTTCATGCGGCTCTCTCTGCTCTTCATTGGCCCACATGAGCCAGCACATAGCAACGCAGGTCCCTAGCTCCCTGGATGTGCTGGCCGGGTCTTGCCATGGTCCTGTGGATGGTGGACCAGCCCTGCTTTTTTCCCACTCAACACTGCAAATGTCTGACATGTTCAAGGAGCCATTCTGATGCTTTAAGGTGACTGGGCCTGTTTTTCCAGATACTGATTTTACATGTCATCTCTCAGAGGTCTATGTTACCTCTTTGTTTCTAAGATTCTTGGGGGAGGCTTACTCCTGCATCAGAACACTGACATTCATGTGCTCTGCCTTCACGGCCTCCTGCCTCCCTGTGTTTAGCAAATAGTTGCTATCAGATTGAAGACTGGATGGAAAAGGGCAGGCTTCAGAAGATTTCCACCTTGAAAACAGTTACCTTTCATCTGAAAATGAAAAAGGGATGACTATTTCTCAAGTCATTAGTCAATTTTTAGCTGTGTTGGAAAAGGGGAGCTGTGATAGCTTTGCTCAGGGCCTTGTCTGATTGTGACTGTGGCGGCGGTGGTGGGGAGGTCTCCTCCTTCCAAGGATCATGGGGCTGACGTGGACGTGGTTAGCAGCTTCTCTAAAGAAGTGAAGAAAGCCATGAAGAAGTGAAGTAAAGTGAAGTCGCTCAGTCATGTCCAACTCTTTGCGACCCCATGGACTGTAGCCTACTAGGCTCCTCCATCCATGGGATTTTCCAGGCAAGTACTGGAGTGGGTTGCCATTTCCTTCTCCAGGAGATCTTCCCAACCCAGGGACTGAACCTGGGTCTCCTGCATTATAGGCAGACGCTTTACCATCTGAGCCACCAGGGAAGAGTCATAAAAAGGAACAAAACTGAGTCAGTTCCAGTAAGGTGGATGAACGTAGTCATACAGAGTGAAGTAAGTCAGAAAGAGAAAAACAAATATTATATATTAACTCATATATATGGAATCTAGGAAGATGGGAGTGATGAACCTATTTGCAGGGCAGGAATAGAGATTCAGATGGAGAGAATGGAGTTGTGGACACAGTGGGGGAAGGAGAGGGTGGGAAAAATTGAGAAAGTAGCACTGAAATATATATATATCACCATGTGTAAAATGGGCTTCCCTGGTGGCTCAGGTGGTAAACAATCTGCCTGCAATTCAGGAGATCTGGGTTTGATCCCTGGGTTGGGAAGATTGAGGACATGGCAACCCACTCCAGTATTCTTGCTTAGAAAATCGCCATGAACAGAGGAGCCTGGTGGGAAGCTGCTTAGCCTGGTGCTCTGTGATGACTTAGAAAGGTGGGATATGGGGGGTGGGGTGGGAAGGAAGCTCAAGATGGAGGGGATATATGTATACCTATGGCTGAGTCACATTGTTGTACGGCAAACACACGCAACATTGTAAAGCAATTATCCTCCAATTAAAAAAATTTTTTTAATTAAAAAAAATAAAAAAGAAGTGAGGAAGGGAGATTTGCGGTATCACAATTCAGCCCAAGACTATAAAGATGTTCTCAAGTCTTCCCGTTACTCCTCTGGCCAGAGATGACGGCAGCCCGGTCTCTGCAGGAGAGGTGGTGTTGTGTTCTCTTTTCTTGTTGTTGTTTCACACAGGATGTGACCTCCAGTCATTTAAAAGCTGCTTTTATTTCTTCTTCCTTGAGACAGCTCATCCTGCCTCTGGCTGCTTGCCTTCAAGGGAAGAGAGAGGAAGAAATAAAAAGAAAGAAGGAAGGAAGTTCCTGCCGCACACGGAGTGAGCTCTGTCTCCTTCCCCAGAACATTCACAGATTCTTTTCAGCAGGTTCCCAACCCCCCTCTCCAATCTTCCCTGGCGTTTCCCCTGACTCAGCCTCCTCCAGCTCTGTCACAGCCACAGCTGGCCACATGCACAGCTCTCCCACCTGCAGCGGGGCCCTGCCTCCTTCCCAGACCAGTGTGGGCTGGAGGCAGGAAACAATTAAACAGAGCCCAGCACTGCCTCTCCACAGGGTCAGGCCACCCCCACCCCGCTCCACACCCCATCCAGACATCCTCATTGGCCCCTCACCCAGGATACTTGTCCATCTGCTGACCGCTGGGTTCCTGAATTGTCTGGATGGGGGTGTTACCACAGTCCCTCCTGTTACAGACCAGGGTTCCTGGCTTAATCAGTAGAAACTGATCAGATGCCAGACAAGAAATTCAGGCAAGGCTTTACTGGGGCTCCTGCTACAGCGGGAGGAATGAGAAAAAAAAGCATCACCTTCCCTTGCTTGCTTGCCCTCCAAGGGGGAGCAAGCTTGTCCTTACATGGGGTGAGGGGAGGGGTCCGTCCAGGCCAGTGGGGTGGCTTCGGTGATTTGCTCACCCCTTCGGTGGTGTGGTGTGCAGTGGGCATGACCAAGTACCCTGTTTTTACTTCTCACACCCGGTTTTTACTCCAGGCTGCTCAGAAGCGGCAGCTGGGTTTTTGGTTTCTTTGTATCTTTTGTCCAGAATTTGCTCCAGCTGCACAAGTGTGCGTCCCTGGGTGCTTAGACACTCCGTCCTGTCCGACTCTTTGTGACCCTTAGGGCTGTAGCCCGCCAGGCTCCTCTGTCCATGGGATTCTCCAGGCAGGAATACTGGAGTGGGTTGCCATGCCCTCCTCCAGGGGATCTTCCCGACCCAGGAACTGAACCCACATCTCCTGTGTTTCCTGCATTGTAGGCGGATTCTGTACCCACTGAGCCATCACGGAAGCCCCTAACTGCACAGGAATGCAATGCTTTTTAGTCCCATGTAGTTTCTTTGTATTTTGTTTCTTGAGCAAGCATTGCAGCGCGGCAACAAAGGGCCCCAGATCCCAGGCCTGGCTCACTCCCATTCCTCTGCCTCCTGCCTGCTGGACAGGAGATCTTGCAGCTGACTTTGGCAGCCTGATCCTGTCCCCGCACTGTGAAGCCCGGTTTCTAATTCTGCTTGGGACCTTAGTGCAGTGACCTTTGGGAGTTCTGTTCCAGGAAATTTCTCCATTCTGCGTGTCCGGGTGGCTGGCAGTGTGTGATTCAAGAGGCTCTAGCTATCCTCCCAAATCTCCGCAGCCCTTATACTTTTGGATGTGGATGACTGCTGTTTTCTCAGCCTTGGGTCGAGCGCTTACGCAGTCAGCTTTTCTAGTCCTCTTCCAGCCAAATGGCTGCCCTGGAGCCCTTCCTCGAGTGAAAGTCCGGAGCTGCCACTGTCATCACGCTTCTGACTGGGGCTTGCCTTGCTGCATCCTTGGAGCTGTCACTCAGCTGCAGCCTGCCCCGCCTCCCGCACACAGCCTGCCGAGCTGCAGGGCTCCAGTGGTCTGTGGGCCCCGGAGTCCCGACCACTGTGGTTATCACTCCAGTTTAAAGACCCGAGGGATCACCTGAACTGTCCCCATGGTACGCTCAGTCTCTTTATCCAGATACTTGCGGGAGAGTTGTCTGTGCTTTTGACCAACTGGATGGGGGCGGGCAGGACAGGGACTTGGCACCCTTCAGGCTGACCATCTTTAAATTCTCCTCAAAGCTTATTCGNGGGGGGGGGGTTCACTGGTTTCAGTGGGTCCACCAGGGTTACAGAAAGTGGCCAACTGAATGCTGAATCTTCTCATGTCATAAGGTTGGGAGCTAGATGACCATGGCATTTTGCCGCCCCTGGATGTGATGATGAAGAACAGAAGGCCTGGGATCAGACAGTCAGTGTCTGTGTTCTGGCTCTTCCAGGATAATGTCCCTGTTCTCCGTCCCTGGAACAGTCTATCCAACCTCAGTTAGGGCAGATGTTGTGTTATATTGTAATCAGTTTGCCCTTTTTCTTCTTCATTAGGTTGTGTGCTGTTTGAAGGCAGTGCCCATTCCCTTTTCAACCATCCATCCATTTCTAAGTGCGCCTTCTTCTTGTTGGTTAGTGGCTCAGTCCTGTCCAACTCTTCCACTACCCTGTAGACTGTAACCTGCCAGGAAATTCTCTGTCCATTGGATTTCCCAGGCAGGAGTACTAGAGTGGGTTACCAGTTCCTTCTTCAGGGGGTCTCCCACCCAGGGATCAAATCTATGTCTCTGGCATTGGCAGGCAGATTCTTTACTGCTGAACCACCTGGGAAGTTCAAGTGCTCCTCTGAGGGCACTCACTCATCCACATAAGTGCCATATAAGTGGGCACTTACAGATGTTTGTTGTCTTATCCTATTATTCATACAATATTACCTTATTTAAATTCACTGCAGGCCTATCAAAGAGATGTAATTAGCCTCATTTTACAGAGAAAGAGACTGAGATTTAAGATATTATTTATCCCAAGTCATATAGTTAGTATGTGGGAGAGCCAGGTGGACCACTCACCATAAGAACCCGGAAAAATGATCTCTGAATCTACTTGATTCCAGAACTGAAGCTCTTAAGCCTGATGCTGTTTTCCTTGTTTGATCACAAGCAGTGCTTGGCAGGCCTTCAAGTCTTAAGTGGCTGACTGATGTGGTAAGCTTCTTTGTCAGAAGATCAGCTAGAAGACTTTCGTCCACCGTCTTCTAACATCTCTGATAATAAAAATGTATTCCTTTCAGCTGCTGTCTTTTGAGGCCCAGGGATTTCTTTTTTCCTTTTCCCACCCAATATCTTTTTCCCAAGAAGTACTAAGTTACCAAGTAAAGGACATTTAGTTGTTCTGACTTCTACTTTTCTGATCATACTATTTTTTTTAAAAAGTTCTTTTTTGGAGTGTTTCAAATCAGTTCTGGATAAAAATATACAGCTTTCTGAGAAATATGGCAATTTCAGCCCCTGTGGGAAAGCATGACTTTGGCCTCCATCACATCTTTTATGGCCTCAGAGGGATGCTAATGTGGGAGGTAGCAAGGCTGTGGCTCTACTGAAGATAAAACCAGGCACAAGTGGGAATTAAATACAATCTTATTGTTTCCAGACCACCAGGAGACAGCCAGGCATGACTTTATTAATGAGATCTATCCGGATTGTGAATTTTGGGGACAGCGGGGTGTGGGGAGCCAGAGTACTGGACACTGGGGAGCAGAGTGAGGAGATCCCAGTAACACAACTATTTTATTGAATCCAGAAGATTTCAGATACTTTGGCATTATGTGCTGACATACCCCAGGGCGAGGCATGGAAAAACCATCATGGCTCAGCCGTTGGGGGTTTCATGGGTAGAATGAGACACAGGAGCCTGCTGACTGGAAGGAATCTCAGAAGGTCCAGAGCTGAAAGATGTGGTGAGCTAAAGAGGGCTGGCTGTGTGTGAGTCTAACCACCGCCACCCACAACCCGGGAGATGGGGCACGGTTGCCCACCCTCTTGTTAGTTAGCGCATCCAGCTCTTGGCACTGGTGGGTCCATTGAAATGATATTAATCTGGTTCAGTGGATTCTCCTGCCTTCTCAGTCAGAAAAAGCTTGTCCAGTCTCTGGTGATGTAGGGAGAGGAGAGCAGAGCCAGGAAGTCCAGGTTATTTCTGAGGAAAACAGAGAAAGGAAGGTCAGTGTTGAAGCCACCTGTGCAAATCTGTGAAGGGCTGGATTACTTTCAGCCAAGGGATTACTAAACTAACAACACACACATGTGCACACACACAAACACAGACATTCAACAAACCCAGATGCCTTATGTTGAAGACTGAAATCACTGCCAAACTTCTGGCCCTGTGTCAGTTGTTTTACTTTTCACCGTGAGTGATTCAAAACTCACATGTCCCTAAAGAAATTGGGTAGGATCACCATCCTCTCTTTGCTTGAGTTTCAGTCATGTTCTGCTGATTTTACTGGGTTAGCTATTTGCTATCTGGTCCCCAGCAAGTGGTTTTAGTTTTTATTCTATGGATAGTATGAGTTGTGTAATTGATTGCTTATACTAAACATTTGCTGAATACTGGGCGTTCTACTAGATAGCTGACTTGTGTAGCTCAGAACTCTAGGAATTGGGATCATCATTCCCATTTTTCTGGAGGAGGAAACAAGCTTAGAAGTTTCAGTGACTTGGATTAAAGGCCATGAAGCTGGGATTTGAACCTGCTTAATTGGCACAATAGGGACTTTTAACAGTTTTGTTATATATTAGGAAAAGAAGAATTAACACATCACATCACATACTTTAGGGGGGTAATTCCTTAGTATAAATCTAAAGCTTTAAAGATGAGTTGATTTTTGAAACAATAATAAGTAATTATCCTGGTGGCAGCACACAGGGAAACACTTATTAAGGTGATACGCTGATAACTAAAGTCTTGAAAACCTTGAGTGAGGATAATCACTCACGGAGAAACATGGGAAGAAGGATGGCAGCTGGTGGATACCTGGAAATCCTGCAGAAACTGAGATTGTTATGCATTGGAGAGTCCTGATGCCTTTCTGCCCTTCTTCACCACTTGAAACTTTGCCACATGTGACCGTCTCACACTGAGTAAAGCTTGCTTCAGTTTCCATTGTTAGTGTGCTGTTGATGAGTGTTCTGCTTATCAGCTTCCCTGCATTGTTTCTTGGGTCATAGCTTTTCAATTTGAACACCAGTCTTCAAGATTTTACTTCCATATTCCCTAACTGAATTTGGAACATTTAAAAATAGGCATCTAATTGTTTTTCATAATCATTTCACCTAATGGTTGGCAAGTATTTAGTTCCAAGACTTATATAAATGTAGACACAAAAACAAAATTTGTTCATCATTTGTTGTAATAAATAAATGGCATCATGAACCACTTAAAAGAATGCAGGAACAGGTTCTTCTATACCAATCAAAAATTTTATATCGCTGCTTTTCCTCCGAGAACTCTACCACTCAATGGTCTGCTGGTTCCCTTTACAAGCACGTGTCCGTGCTCAGTTACTTCAGTCATGTCTGACTGTTTGTGACCCCATGTCAGGCACCTTTGTCCACGGGATTCTCCAGGCAAGAATACTGGAGTGTGTTGCCATCTCCTCCTCCAGATCTTCCCAACCCAGGGATCAAATTCACAACTCCTGTGTCTCCTGCATTGCAGGCAGATTCTTTACCCACTGAGACACCTGGGAAGCCTTCCTTTGCATGGGTCATATTAAAAATCTCCAGTGTGGTGAGACTTGTTGGGTTGACCAGCTCTAATCCCGTAGACGTGCCTCTGTGGGCGGAGTTCTGCACCAGGCCTCTAGGCTACCAGTTGGCTCTTCAAGCTGCAGTCAGGTGTGGTCATTTAGTGAAAAGCAAGGCTTGAGGTAGAGCTATAAGGTGCTGCTTACCTCCAGTCTTCTTGCTAGGTGTTAAAATCACCATAAGCTCGATTTTTCTGATCCAGCAGTTGATGGATCTTACTAACTGATGGGCTGTTCTTCAGTTGTCTACTCATAGGACCCTATTATAGTAAGCAGTGATCCTCTTGCCTTAGCACTCCACTTATCTCTTTTTGTCTTATTATACCATAAAATCCTTGATGATAAGAGTTATATTTAATATACAGTTGTGTCTTCAGCACGTAAGAAGTAGAAGCTTTATGATAGTTATTATGATGGTTTTGGTGGTTTATTTGCTGCTATGTCTGACTCTTTGTTGATACTATGAACTCCTCTGGGCATGGGATTTCCTGGGTAAGAATACTGGAGTGGGTTTCCATTTCCGCCTTCAGATAGTTACTATACAAATTAATAAACATTGTTTAGCAACATATTTTCTGGAGGAAGGGCTCTAAAATAAGAATAGAGGACATCTCTCTATCTCCCATCTCTCTAACCACACTCTCTGGCCTTATGGCTAATTTACTAAAGAAATGCCTTTTGGAAGGAGGATCACAATTCCCATGAATTCTTGAATGGAGAAGCCCACTTTATCTCTCAACAGCCCTATTTGCAAACATTTTTTTGTACCCAGTTACTTAACCTGGAGTTTTTTTCGTATATTATTTAACTGTTGGTTCAAAACTTTTATTGTGTATAGGTTCACAGTCTTTTCAACTAAGTGGATCTCAGCTCTTCTGCGTCTGAACCCAAACCCTGGATAATTCAATTTCCACTGTTCCTTTTTTGATTAGTAGCGTACCATCTGTAAAAACGCGTTTGCGTATTTAAATACATTGGATTGTATTTCTTGGGTATTGGGCTGATTGATATTCATGGATAAAACCCATAATAACTATGGACTGAGGGCACTTAAAATGGAAAACACAGATACCTTCTTGTTTAAAGGGTTATTTTGTTCGGTTTTGTTGTAAGTAATCTAGTGCAGAGGCGGAAGAAGAGGACACAGCAATGCTGGCAGTTCTGAGGAATGAGTGACACATGAGTTCAGAGTCGCCTCTGGGAGCTTGTTGGACATAACAACTGTGCCTTGGGTATCACAGAAAAACTGGCTATAGACCATTTGCCGACCCATTTTATAATAACCCAGTTCAGTTCAGTCACTCAGTCGTGTCTGACTCTTTGCAATCCCATGAACTGCAGCACGCAGAATGACCTTAAATATTGCATTCTGCAATCTCTCAGTGGAAAACCTACCGCTATAGAATCAAGATGTGTACTAGTCTCAATAGCTGAAGATCCAAACCTTAAGTATTTTTGCAGTTTCTGGTTTGGTAAATGTGTCATGCAGCTTATTTTTTAAAAAATGACACATAAAACACTTAATTCAATTTAGCAATAAGGTTTGGCTTGTAGGCAGTTTCTTGTGTGTGACTTCAACAGGTTTTCCTGGGTGGATTCCAGGCATTTGTAAGAAGTAGCCCATTAATTAATGATGGCTGTGAATGGAAAATTAAGTGTTACCTTGCTATTTAGCTGCTATATCCCTCGGTGAAAATCCCAACAGAAGACCTACTTCTCAAACAATTCCTGGCAGAACAGACTCCCAGTTCCATCATACTAGAGAGAGAGAATATAAAACATATGAGGAAAAAAATGTACACTTGGGCTTTTCATTCTTTATTACCTTGGTAGAATGGCCACACACTTTTTTTTTTTGCAAAACCAGAAAGCTTTTGATGCAAGGAAATCCTTTGTGCCAGGTTGCCCAGCAACAACTGAACCTTGGTAAATGAGGATGATTTCAGGCTGCTTATGGGGACAATCTTGTATAGAATCAAATGGAATGGTTAGGAATTCTCTATGTCATGTGTTAATCAGATTAGTAGCTTCAGCCCTCCCTGGTTGATTGAGAAGCAGAAGGCCTGAGCTTAATCCTGCTTGGTCTTCATCTTGGGTCTGGTTGGGTGAAGACACACATAGGGGTGCTTGGTTGATGTTGCCTTGGGAGCAAAATTGGGAAGAGGGACAGTGTTGTTTTCAAAGTCAGCTCTGTTTTAATCTGTAATCTTTTCACAAAACTAATTGCATGGTAATATATGAATACATTCTTCTTATAAAAATAAAATGATATGATGAGACTGAGTCTCCTTTGACTACTTTTCTCAAGCTTAACCTGTTCCAAGATCACTGTTATTATCAGTGCATTGAGGATCCATTCAAAAACATTGACTACCTATTTGTGTACATTTATATGCATGTGTGCTTCTCTGGTGGCTCAGTGGTAAAAAACAAACAAACAAACAAACAAAAAAAAACCCCACCTGCCAATGCAGGAGATGAGGTTTTGATCCCTGGGTTGGGAAGATCCCTTGAAGAAGGAGGTGGCAACCTCCTCCAGCATTCTTGCCAGGGAAATCTCATGGATAGAGGAGACTGGTGGGCTACATACCGTGGGGTCGCAAAAATCAGACAAAACTGAGCAACTAAACAACAGTGCACGCACATATGGGTTATGGGGACATTGCTTTGTTTGCATGTATTTGTGTTTGCTTTACAAAAAGGAAGATCAGACTATAGGTTTTGTTCCGTGACTTGCAATTTTCAATTCACTTCCTGGAGATCTTTTATATGTAGCCTGTTCTTTTTAACTGCTGTGTATATTCTTTGGTGTAGCAAACAAAAGTTGACTCAGCCCTCTTGTCTTTGATGCACAGGTATGTCATTTCCAGTTTCCTTTTACTTTCCTACCTCCTGGAGTTGGCCAATTTCTTCTGACTCTTGGCTCCTGAGGTCTGCACGTTGTTTCCATGACGCAGAGAAGGGCCCCCTGAACCCGCCGGTTCACTTCCTATCATGTAAAGTTTCCCTTCCATCCACTGGGAGGGAAGTGCCAGCTAAAATGAACTTATTCAAGGGTCTTCCTCCAGCTCAGAATTTAGGATGGCTTCCTTCTATCTGCAGCAGTGGTTTTCAAACTTTTATTGAATATAAATATTGTTCGAGGTGCAAATAAATAAATAAGTACAGTGTCCCAGAATTTACCCCCAGAAAGTCTGCTTCAGGAATTTCGGGGTAAGGCCCAAGAACCTGATTTCAATACACTTCAGGTGACTTTATTGGGAAAGGCGCTTACAGTTTGAGAGATAATCACACATTTCTTACTGCTTTCCCACCATTTCTTACCTGGCCCAACCTCTCACTCTCTTCTGTTCATATAGCCTTCCTTTACTCCCTCCAGCCCATCCTCTTTCACCTGGCTTTTTATTCTGTTACTAATAAAATTTGTGTTTGTGCACACACATACACTGCATATATACACTCACACATTTTTTTTTATGTCCAGAACAATAGGATCCCCATACACAGTTGTTGAGGCTGTATACTGCACAAACCTAGGGGCATTCTTTCCATGAATAATTCCTGCATGTTTATTTTGAAAAATTTCTAGCAGATGACAAGAAAGTGTCAAGAAAGAGCTTTTTCAAAATTGCACGTGTCACTGGGGAAACCCAAAGTCTGGTTTATAAGGCCTGTTTTTCTCCATAGATTATGAATCATTCATGAGAAGAATTATACAGGGCATAGTGATCTGTGATTTTACCAAAGCATTAACATAGCCATTGGCACATAGCAATTAAACAGTCGGCATCTACTGAACATTTACTAATGAGTTAGAAAATTTCTAAAGACTTCTCGTGTTTCAACTTATTAAAGTTATTTAATTCTCACAATGACCACAGGAGACAGCTGCAATTGTCATCCCATTTTAGAGAAGCACAGGGAGGTTAAGTGACCTGTCTGAGGTCACACAGCTGGGATATAGCTCAAGCAACCTGACTCCAAGCCCAGGCTCCTGATTACCCAAAGATTTTATTTGAATTATAGTGTTCTGACCATAGCTAAATTCAGTTAATTTTCTAAGGTAATAATTTAGACACTTCTCATGTATTCTTAGACTTTGTTAGGAAAAGAGATAAATTAATAATAACTGATACGTGTATAACCTTTCACACATTGATATTGGAAAGGCATTGACATATCATGATAATAATAGTTTCCATTTTATTCTTTTTATTGTTGTTGTTGTTTAGTCGCTAAGTCATGTCCGACTCTTTGGGACCCATGGACCGTAGCCACCAGGCTCCTCTGTTCATGGTATTTCCCAGGCAAGAATACTGGAGTGGGTGCCTTCTCTAGGGGATCTTCTTGACCCAGGGATCGAATCCGCATCTCCTGCATTGGCAGGTGGATTCTTTACCACCAAGCCACCTAGGAAGCCCATTCTTTTTATTAAGTGTCTCTTATATGCTAGGCATCCCTCTAGAAGATTCTTTTCTTTTTGGCTGTGCCCCTTGGCCTATGGGGATCTTAGTTGCCCAAAAAGGGATTGAACCTGCACCCTGAGCAATGAATGTGAGAAGTCCTGATCACTGGGCTGCCAGGAAATTCCCTAGAAGATTCCTTACATGTATTCCATTTAGAAATTACAATTACAGGCAAAATAGGTCATATTAGTCCCACTGAAGAGTGAAGAAGACTGAGGCTCAGTGAGACTGCCTGATTTGTTCACAAACACATCTCAGTGTTCAGTACAAGTCAGTACAAGTCCTGGGTTCTTTGCCCAGGACTGCTGACTCAGCACCCCTGGACTGGCCATCTCCCATTTCAGTGAGGAGGAAACAGATGCTCAGAATGGCTAAGAGCTTTATTCTTATTTTGTGGTTCCAGAGCTCCCATGCTTTGGTCTACAGCATTTTGGTCCTTAGATTAACTTAGTATTGGAATCAGAATGCTCCAACTGCTGTCATTTTAACATAACAAAACTTAATGATGTTAAAACTGCATCGTGCAGATGAGACTGGAGCTGAGTGTCAATGACTAGTGGATGGCTATGCGAGAAACTCAACCCATGGATTCTGCCTCTAAAGGCATCATCAAGAGCTTGCAGCCCAAGTTCTGGGCCGTACCATTAATAATGATTGTTAATTACTAATGCAGAAGGTCCTGTTTCCCTGAGCCTCCCTAGGGTGTCCCCTCAGAGCTGGTATCTCCAACAACAGGCAGCCGCCTTCATTACCACCCTCAATGACCATGATCCCTTTTGAACTTCTGGTGAAAAAAGGAGAGATAAACTTGGCTCTGACTAGATGCCGGCAGCACCGAGCTGACTGAGCTTCACCTGGGAAGTGTGGAGCCTTCTGGGGAGTCGGGTGGGGGATCAGAGTTGCATGTGACTGAGCTCCTCGGCACCCAGGGAGGAGAAGCCATGAGCCGTCTGCACTTATAGTTTCTGGTTGGAGGCCAATGCATTTACACTTGCTCTGAAGTTGTCTTCAGCTTTCTTCCCTGGTGGCAATGAAGAACTGTCTGATGAAGAATCTGCCTGCCAATGCAGGAGACACGGGTTTAATCCCTGGTCCAGGAAGATCTGGAGAAGGAAACAGCAACCCACTCCAATATTCTTGCCTGGAGAATTCCAAGGACAGAGGAGCCTGGCAGTCCACGGTGCTGCAAAGAGTTAGACACAAAGTGACTGAACAACGAGATGTGAGTGCTTCTTTGAGAGGCGTAGCAGAGACGCTGTGTCCCCGTGGTCACTCCTCAACCCACCAGTCTGCCTCTTACTTGCAAAGGGGCTGGTTAAACCAGACTTGAGGACTCTTTTTAAGAGACATCTGTGTGGAACACTGGAGACGGACTAAAATTTTTCTTTTAAAATAATTTTAGTCAGTTAGGAGTTTATATTTGTGACTTTAAAAAATTGTTTAATTTTTATTGGAATGTAATTGCTTTACAATGTTGTGTTCATTTCTGCTGTACAAGAAAGTGAATTGGCTGTCTGAATACATATATCCCCTCCCTCCTGAATGTCTCTCCCACCCTCCTCCAACCTACCCCTCTAGGTCTCCACAGAGCGCTGAGCTGAGCTCCCTGTGCTATTCAGCAGCTTCCCATTGGCTATCTATTTTATATGTGGTTGTGTTTTGAAGGGGGTTGTATCAGTTAGATATAGATTGCCAATCTGGAGTCAAGGAAGATACAGCTTTTGAATCCAAGGCCACTTGACTATAAAGCCCCAGTTATTGTCTCCATATCCCAAAACCCACCTCACCATTAACTTTCTAACTGGGCGTTATTCAAATCCTCCATTTTATAGAGTAGAGAATTGAGGTTTGAGGAGTTCAGTGACAAATTCACATTTTAAGGCCAGAATCTGATTCCTGTTCTTGGGGCTCTGAGGCTATACCCTTTACCCTGTGGCATGTTGCCTTTAGTCTTGCTTAACATTAATATCTGAGCCAAATTTGATGGCTTTTTGAATCTGATGTTTTTGTTTGTTTTTTGGAGGTAACAATACAAGAATCTTTTTATTTTCCTGACTCTTTTAGGACAAGTTCCCAGCTTGACATCCTATTACCCAGGAATACTATGATGTATCTTCCTTACAAAGAAGGACCTTTTCCTACACAACTATAATGCAACTGTTGAAATCAAGAAATTATCACCAAAGCATCATCAACATTGAATCTTCAGACCCCATTTAAACATCACCCACTGTCCTCAAAATGACATTTATAACAAAAGGATCCAGCTTAGAATCACAGCATACATTTAGTTGTCAAAATTTATTGGCTTATAAGTGACTTACAGTGTTGAGAATCTGCTGTTTTATCAATCTAATTTTATATAAAACACATCATCATGACTCATGAACTAGCTGTGGAGAGATCACCCACTCTGCCAGGCTTCATCTATAATCTAGTCATTGCATGAGGTTTGAAAGGACTGTTCTGCAGCAATGCTGTGGACCAGGAGACAGGTGTGGGGGCTGGCAGGTGTGGCAGCAGTCAAGTGTTCACGGTGGGTTTGAGTAATGAAGTGGGCTTTATGCAGGATGTTCAGCCAGGAGGGGGGATGAGTCAGTGGTTAGTCCATTTCCCCCCAGAGGGAGCTTTTCCCTTGGAATCTATTGACCTGGCCTGGCTCCACGTCCTTGCAGTTTGCTGAGTGCCAGCTCTGCTTCAGCGAGTCTGAATGTCTGGCTCTTGCGGTGAGGTTCACAGCCTTCTCACCGGGACAAGTGGGCTTGGGGGCAGTTCCTGCTTGGGGCATAAACACTGCAGAGAGTGAAAATTCCCCAAGTTTTGATAGCTCATGTGATCCAGGCACAACCTGATTTGAAACAAAGAAAAGCTAGAAAGGCAATCAGGACAACAGCGCAAAACCAAAAACGTAAGCAAAGGCACGAACAAAAAATGCAAGACCTGCAGCTCAGGTTAGGGATGGTATAATAGTCACATCAGGGCCTAGACTCTAAAGATTATCTGCCTGCAGTGCAGGAGACCCAGGTTTAATCCTTGGGTCTGGAAAATGCCCTGGAGAAGGAAACGGCTACCCACTTCAGTATTGTTGATTGGAGAATTCCATGGACAGACGAGCCTGGTGGACTACAGTCCATGGGGTCTCAAAGAGTCAGACGTGACTGAGTGCCTAACTCTTTCACTTTTCTCAACACATCCAGAGGGGTAAACCGGGACAGGTGGATATAGCAGAGGGTAGCCATAGCAAGAGCCATGGGGAATAGCACTTTTTAGACACAGGTAATTCCGAGGTGGAGGAGAAGGCAGGATGGCTGCCTGAAAGTGGAAGGGGTCTCCAAGCAGAAAATGTCCATGGAGTCCAACTCCTAACGGTAAGGGGGAAGGTGAAACCGTGGGATTAGATAGTCAGAATCAATGTCTGCAAGAGATGGGCACCCACTGGATGATGTTTGAATCTGGTTTGCCATGAGCTTGTTGCCCCAGGACTGCAGGGTGGATAGTCTGCAGTAGAAAATGTCTGGTGCTGGCTGCCTGGTGCTGGCCCAGGTGAATCAAGAATTGACAACATCCACTTAGAAACTATGTCCAGCCAGGCTCAATGATCATGGTGATCACAGTTTCCCTGAATGTACTTCCTGATTCCTGCCTCATTCCTCAGCTGAGATTTAGGCTCATGCTCTTACAGACCCTGTTTCCATTAAGTCTCCAATCCACCCAGGTAGTAGCTCTGACCCCACAGCTCTGAGACATTATCTGAGTCCCTCAGGGTTGATTTGGACACCCCTGTAGTAACTATGGAGAATTCATGATTGATTGGTGGCTGATGTGGCCCTAGACAGCATTTCTTAATTCATGATATGATTGAACTGGTGAACTAGAGTCTAATCCATGGTAGAAATGTTCCCATGTTCTTCTACTACTAAGATTGCTTAAATCCTGCCAACCCCTCAATTAACAATAAAAAATATACTGCAGACTCAGTGGAAATCATAGGTCAAAGTCAGTATATTTTTGCTGTTTTGTCACAGGCAGAGACCAGTTTGTAGAAAAGTCTGGATTTTTAGGCTCAAATTCCTCAGTGTTTAATAACAAAGATATCTCTTCCCATTAGAAATGCCAGACCACAAAGAGTTGTCCCCTGGGAATCTCATACATCTGGATTGGAAATAAAATCATCAATTGCTTCTACATAGTTGGAGGGTTCACATAATACATATATAAGTACCACCATTCCCCCTCCTGATTCACCTGTAGAAAAAAATTTAAACACTACTACAAGGGGCTTCCCACATGACTCAGAGGTAAAGAATCCACCTGCCAAGGCGGAAGATGTGGATTTGATCCCTGGGTCAGGAAGATCTCCTGGAGGAGGAAATGACAGCCCACTCCAGCATTCTGGCCTGGAGAACCCCATGGGCAGAGGAGTACCGAGGGTCACAGTCCATGGAATCGCAAAGAGCTAGACATGACTGAGTAACTGAATATGAGTTCTACAAGGTAGAGACTCCACTGGTGAAGATGAACTCTGAGCACCTAAGCCTTTCAGACTCTGTTTTCTCAGGGTCAATTCTGGGGAGTTTGAGTGGTAAAACAATGATTTTTAATCACTTGGGGAGAGTAAGAAAGATCCCATTGTGCAGGCGCTGTGCATGCTAAGTTGCTTCAGTCATGTCTGAGTCTTTGTGACCCTGTGGACTGCAGCTCACCAGGCTCCTCTGTCCATAGGATGCTCCAGTCAAGAATACTGGAGTGGGTTGCTATACCCTTTTCCAGGGGATCTTTCCTACCCAGGGATCGAACCTGCATCTCTTATGTCTCTCGCATTGGCAGGCAGGTTCTTTACCACTAGTACCACCTGGGAAGCCTGGAACCCAAGATCAATTAAATGGAGTCTGGGGGGAGACTTGTCTCTGTAATTTTGTGAAACTTCTCTAGCGAATCCAAATATGTAGCCAGGGCCGAGACCCACTGCTGTAGCAGAGATCATGCTCAGGCCAGGCCACTTTCTAAATCGAAACCACCTCGTTGGTATGATGGGTTATTGCTCTTCTCAGTTCTTAGCGTGACCAGGGCTGCTGGACAGGGCAGGCCACCTCTGGCCTTAAACCTCCCCCAACTAGGTTGCTGAGAAATAGAATCATTTTCTGTGTGAAACAGGCTGGGAGCAGCGGTGGTTTAAAAATCAGTCCTTTCCTTTACAGGAAGTAGGCATGAAGGTCATCACGCCGCAGCAGTGAATGTCGTCAACCATTTGGGTCAACCCTGCAAACTGGCAGCTTCCAACAGGGCGCCTGCCACATCTCTGCTCTGTTTCTCTCTCATCCAGCTGGCTGTGTCTCTGTCTGCCTGCCTGCCTGTCATTCAACTTCCTTGTTTAAATTATTTTCCCAACAGTTTTAAAGGGGCGCCCTAAGAGAGTATTATCATACATCTTTGTAAATAGAAGACATGAAGGATAGGCTGTTTAGGTTCCTGTTCCTCTGGGTTCACTTACCTGATCCCTTATTCTGGAATTTCCTTACTTGTTCACTTTAATAATAATAATAATAAAGTTGATTTACAATGTTGTGTTAGTTTCAGGTGCACAGCAGAGTAAACTGGTTTTATTTATATATATATATATATATATATATGTATATGTATATGTATATATACACATACACATACATATTTGTTGCTGTTGTTTGGTTGCTAAATCATGTGCGACTCTTTTGACTACATCAACCATAGCCGGCTAGATTCCTCTGCCCATGGGATTTCCTAGGCAAGAATACTGGAGTAGGTTGACATTTCCTTCTACAGGGGATCTTCCTGACCCAGGGATCAAACCTGTGTCTCCAGCTTGGCAGGTGGATTCTTTACCACTGAGCCACCTGAGAAGACCATATTTACACACACACACACACAGATAAATAGATAGATACAGATATTCTTTTTCAGATTCTTTTCTCTTATAGGTTATTACAAAATACTGAGCACAGGCCCCTGTGCTGTACAGG
The DNA here is from genome assembly GCA_006410935.1 of Redunca redunca. NCBI lineage: Eukaryota > Metazoa > Chordata > Mammalia > Artiodactyla > Bovidae > Redunca > Redunca redunca. The sequence continues at coordinate 563,786 of SJYQ01002400.1, read as the reverse complement.
TCCATGTTAGCTTTTGTACTTTCCTGTGTCTCAGGACTGATTTACTGTTCTTTCGCTGGAACCCCCATGCCCAGGCATTTTTCAGTTTACCTACCATTCCCATTCTTCATGGTCCACTACTAGTGATGTTTCTTTGGCATGTCCTGCCATCAGAAATGTAATCTTCTGCATCTGAACTGCTGTGGCACTTGCCCGCTTTGTCTGAAATCACAGTACCTTTGCACAGCAAGCAGGTGAATGTCCGAGGGTATGACAGATCTCCTGGTGGGAATTGGTGGCCTAATTCCCATTCACTTTGTAGCAGACTGCATTCTCCAAAATTAGTCACAGCAATCATTCCAGTCTCCTATAGTCTTCCAGAGTCTAGCCATGGAACCATCGAGATGTGGAATTTATGTTCCTTCCTCTTGAACCTGAGTGGGCCTTTGTGACTTCTTGTACAAATAGAATGAGACAAAAGTGAGGTTAAGTTAGAAAAGGGGACACAGCATCTCCTTTCTTGGGACATGTATCTCTACTTTGAGACATGTGTCTTCAGAGCCTGGAGCTGCTCTGAAGAGATCCAGTGACTTGGAAGCTGCCCTGCCAGGGAGACCACACAGTGACTATATGGAGATAGAGAGCGGTGCTGAGGACCCTGTAGTGATCTGTAAGCAGCCCCATCCCCAGACAATGCCACAGGGAGCAGAGAAGTATCCTCCCTGGCCTCGAGTCCTGCCCAAATTGCAGATTTGTCAGCTAAATAAGATTGCTAATCAGGATTGTTTTAGACATAAGTTTTGGGTGGTTTGCTAGAGCCATAAGTAGCCAGAACATTGCTTTTCCTCCTAACTCAGTTTCAGTTTTGTTCAGCTCTGTCTCACCTGTTCCTGCACCCTGGAAGAAGCTTGGCACACCCCCACTTCTGGAGGCAGGTGTATTTGGCCTAAGTGTATAGGAATCTTTGTCCAATTTCCAGGGATTGTTTCAAGATTCAATTCAGGCCAAAGTACAAGAGGAGCCTTCCCTGGTGGCTCAGATAATGAAGAATCTGCCTGCAATGCAGAAGACCCAGATTCGATCCCTGGGTGGGGAGGATCCCCTGGAGGAGGGCATGACAACCCACTCCAGTATTCTTGCCTGGAGAATCCATGAACAGGGGAGCTTGGTGGGATACAGTCCACAGGGTGGCAAAGAGTCAGACACGACTGAGTGACTAACACTTTAGCTTTTACAAGAGGAGAGATCTGTTAGGGACTTCTTGGTATATTCTTTTTCTCTCTTTTGGGAAAACTTCTAGAAACTACTTTCTCCCTCCCTAGATTTTCATCATGTGCCTATGTGAGGCCCAGAACCACTGAACCTATAATCATTACCAGCTTGGGATGAATCTCCATCATGGAGGAGAGCAGAGGCCAAGGGTATCACAGAGGAACAGAACTAGAACCACTTGATCACACCATTCCTGAAGCTTACTCTACCACAAGACTTTCCATTATAGGAGTGTATCAGTAGGGTCAAGTTTTACTGTGAGTCATGCAGATCTAAAGTAACAATAACTTAAACAGGATAGATATTTCTTTGTCACAGAAAAGTGTAGGAAAGCAGGTCAGGGCTGGTGTGGAAACCACCATTCTACGAAGTCAGTGGCTCAGGTCCTTCCAGATCATCAGTCCTCTATTTCCAGGGTATGGGCCTAACCCTTAAGGTCTAAGATAGAGGGATCCATTTTCCAGGAGGCTAGAAGGAGGAAGGCATAAGAAGGCGAAGTATCTGTCTCTTGGGAAAGATTCTTAGAGGCGGCCAAAAACACTTTGGCTTATATCTTGCTGGCTAAAACTTAGTGTGTGGGAAGCTGGGAAAGTAGTTTTTATTCTGGGTGGCCAGATGCTCAAGCAATCATGGGATTATATGGTTATGGGATACTGGGAGACAGCTCAGTCTCTGACATAGTGAGGCAATGAACTTCTTTACTGTTTAAAATGAGTTTGTGTCAGATGTTCTATTAACTGTAGCCAAAGAGATCTTGACTAATACATCCTCTTTCTAGTGTATCAATATAATCTAGAATACTGTTTTCATCAGTCTGTTTTACTCTCGGAGTAACAAGTACCAGTGAAGGACTTGAACCAATAAATAAAACCTATGTGAAGATGGCTTTTGTTTATTTTCAAGGAAAACAATTCAAAGTATATATATCAAGTCCTAGGGACAATGAAAAGGTCACAAATGTCAAAGTGGTCACCGTGATAACAAGAAGCCAATGAGGGGCTTCCTTGGTGGTCCAGTGCTTAAGAATCCCCCTGCCAAAGCAGGGCATGTTAGTTTGATGCCTGACCCAGGAAAATTTCACATGCCATGGTGCAACAAAGCCCCTCCGCCACAACTACTGAGCTGTGCTCCAGAGTCCGAGAGCTACAACTGCTGAAGCCTATGTGCCTAGAGCCTGTGTTCATCAGCAAGAAAATGATCACAATTACAAGCCTGTGCATTGCAACTAGAGAGCAGCCCCCGCTCACTGCAACTAGAAAAAGCCTGAGCACAGCAACAAAGACTCAGCACAACCAAAAAAAAACAACAACAACGACAACAACAAAGTCAGTGAGACCCATGTGTGTCACATGACCTCCCCATGGGAAGGAGCGGGATTCTTCTGAACGCAGTGCCTCATGGGAGAAAGGGCCAGTCCTCCTCTCAGCATCATTTAGGTACCAGTGCAATTAGAATTTCAGGGTCAGATATTACATCCATATTCCCCATCTTCAAAAGAGACTCATGTGATTGGAATAAAAAGAGAAATGTCTGTGAATAATAATGTTCATAGTAGCTGATATTGATCAAGGTCTTTCTATGTACTGGGCAGTACTATAGTGATATTATGCTTATGTTTAATTTAGTGTTTTTTTTTTTTGATGTGGACCATTTTAAAGTCTTTATTGAATTTGTTGCAGCATTGCTTCTGCTTTATGTTTGTTTGTTTGCTTTTTGGTTATTAGGCATGTGGGATCTTAGCTCCTAGACCAGGGATCAAACCCATACCTCCTGCATTGGGAAGCGAAGTCTTAACCACTGGACCGCCAGGGAAGTCCTTTAATTTAGTTCTTATAAAAAGTCCATGAGGTGGCTTATGATACTTTCAGGAACTAGGGATTGTGTTATGAGTAAAAATATAAAGAGAGCATCATGTATAACTCAGTTGAGAAAGATCAAGAAAGAAGTCAGAGTTGTTGATTCAGGAATACACTGCAATTATTTAAGACAAACAGGGTCACTTGTACTTGCCTTAGAATATGGGGAAGTGATGTGCTTCATAAAAGGAGCTCAGGCTGCAGCCTGAAGATGGCATTATACAAGTAGTGGGATAGTCCAAACAGGTCCTCAGGGTCATGCCCTTGTGAAATGCTGGACTGTATTAACATGGATGGAATGGGCAGCGTCTGAAGGTATTGTCTCCCTTCAGTGGCACCACTCAGGGGCTTCCCAGGTGGTGCTAGCTGTAAAGAATCCGCCTGCCTGTGCAGGAGACAAGAGACTCGGTTCCGATCCCTGGGTTGGAAAAATACCCTGGAGAAAGGCATGACAACCTACTCCACTATTCTTGCCTGAATAATCCCATGGACAGAGGAACCTGGTGAGCTATAGTCCATGGGATCACAAAGAATCAGACACAACTGAAATGACTTAGCACGCAGCACAGCATCACACATAGGCTATGCCTCCCACCCCTCCAGCCCTCTGCCAGAAAAACGGTAGAGGAGACATAGGTACAAGAGAAATTTCTTTGAGGTGATATTTTATGATCTTCCTAACCCTTAAAAGTTATACATTAGAATATCTCCAGCTTTGGACATTTTACTTAAACATTTCCATTTCTTCTTCTTTCCCTCCTTTCCTTCTATGCTTTCTTCCTTAAAAAGAAGTAGGTTACAATGCTGAGAAGAGAACTGGGTGCGTATTAGGCAAATGTACTCTTGCCATCTCTCCCAGCTTTATAATTTTTGTGGCTATGAGTTACTGGAAAGAGACAGAATGTTACAGAAAAGTTGTCAGAATTATCTTAGTGATGATGATAAAGGGGAGACAGCAAGTAACAGAAAGTCTCTTATAAACCCTCTTGCTACTAGCAGCTCTTCCATCAGACCACATTCCCATGTGCCTAATCCTCTCTCTGCCTAGAAACTTCAGGAGGAACCCAGACGGTATTTTAAACAAAGCTCTGACACTGAATTCTGTGATGGAATACTTCTGCCCAACAGTCTGGGAAAACTCCCAAGATGATTACAAGGATGAGGGCAAGACCGGTGGAATTTGTGTCATCTGGTTTGATTAAAGGCAAGGCGAGGACTGTCCCTGAAGCCCAGTTCCCCTTCCTCGAGGGAGCTCTGGGTTACTCCAGGCCAGTGTCTAAAAGCCCTTGGAGAATGTCTAGGTCACTGCGGTCCATGAGATGTTAGATTGTGGAGGAGAAGCTAAAGAGTGATTTCAGCGATGGACAAAAAGAAAGCACACATGATCAGGAGCAGAGGAAGTCACTTAACCCTTAGGAGGTAGAATGCAGGCTGAGTTTAAATCTTGCTCTTACCCTTGAACATTTCCTCTCCACTGTCCCAGCATCTGCTAATTAACTGACCAAATAAGGGCTGGGATTCCTTCTCATGATTAGAACTCTCAATACTCTCTGGTGAAGATATAGAGCAACTAACATAAGGTGGTATTGGTACCACAGGTTCATAGGCCTTTGAACTAAAATTTCTATAAAATGAAAGAGTGATTTGAACACATATATGAGATTCTTAAATGACTAAGGGGATAGATTTGATACTAATAGGAACTGAGTAACACAGAAGGGACAGTTGTAGAAGCAGAGACTTGCCTCCTGCCAAGTGACCTGAAATCAGGAATTCAGTATGAAGACAATGGGCTACTGAAATTATTTTGGAAACAGCTTACTAGCAGCTGAGCACGTATTGGAATCTCTTCTGTTGTTTGGACCTCTAATCATTTGAGATCAGTATCTCCAAAGAAAGTTTTAAAATGTTGACTCACTTTTAGGACTCTGACTCTCTGACCCCTAGTGGAGAGAGGAAGGGGTGACCTTGGGCTATTTAGCAAGGCTTTGATGTCTCCTTATATTCTCAAGTGGCAACTGCAAAGCTTGGTCCTCTGAATGAGAGCTTTCTGTAAGAAGAGTCAGAATAGCTAGGGGATTCAATTTTGGCACTAAAAGTTCTTCCATTCCTGCAGGTTTTTTTCTAGAGTTCTTGTACATTTCAGGAGCGCTCTAAGGACTTGAACATTGGCAATAAAATCAGATCTTCTTGAGGTCAGTGTTTCCCCTAGTGATTTCAGTCCTATGCCTGAGTCCTTTTGCTTTTTCCTTTCTTTATCTACAGGCTTAATGTGACTTGGACATTTTCATTTCAGGAAAACCGAGGCTGTGTCAACCAGGAGATATGCACATTGTCAGGGATCCTGAGGGCAGAGTGAAGTGCTGATTGATGGCCCATCTGTGGCCTGAGCCAGGACTGGCCCAGGGACAGTTGAATTTTAACAAAAGTTGTTTGAAGAGCTTGCTATGCTCATTTCCAGATTGTTCTTTAGGCCCAGGTCTGGTTTTTCAGGGCTCCCTTGGTGGTTCAGTGGTAAAGATTCCACCTGCCAATGCAGAACACTCAGGTTAGATCCTGGATCGAGAAGATTACCCTGGAGAAGGAAATGGCAACCCACTCCAGTATTCTTGCCTGGAGAATCCATGAACAGAGGAAACTGGTGGGCTACAGTCCATGGGGTTGCAAAGAGTCAGACACGATTTAGCAACTGAACAACACCAACACCAACATGGTTCTTCAAATTATAAATGCAACGTGCCAGCTCCTCATTTCCCGCAGTCTCTGTTTTGTCTTTGACACTAGGAATGCCCCAAGGCCTCCATCCAACCAAGAATCTAGATTCACTGATTCTTTTTCTTCCCTCCTTCTTCCCTCCCTGTCCCCTCTTTTCCTCTCATCTTTCCCTCCTTCCTTCCCTCTCTTTCTCTTTCTTTCCTATAATCAGCATGCCTCAAACTTTATTCATTTTAGAGATGAAAATCTGTAACCTTTTACCAATATCTCCCTACTTTCCCCGGATGTAGTTTCTTATTTTTAATTAAGTGGGTAAGTTTCAAAATGGTTTAAGGACTTTTAGCAGCCAGGGTTTCCAAGTTGAAACCCGATGCTGATTCTATGATATAAGTAGTTACAGTGAAAGTGTTCGTGGCTCAGTCCTCAGTCATGTCCAACTCTTTGGGACCCTCTGAACCAGGTTCCTCTGTCCTTGGAATTCTCCAGGCAAGGGTACTGGAGTGGGTTGACATTCTCTTCTCCAGGGAATCTTCCTGACCCAGGGATCTAACTTGGGTCTCTTGCATTGCAGTCAGATTCTTTACCACTAAGCTACCACAGAAAGCCAATGATACGGGTAACTGAGAGGCAACGGGTAGGAGTGGGAAGCAACTTCTGTGGAGAATTCAGAGGCTGAGAAGAATAACTGTGAGTCTGACACCTGGGGCTCCTCTGAACTGAGGAAGGAGCTTGTGATTCTTTTCCTGGCACGATGCATTTAGACTTTGAAACCATTGATTCTGCCCCACCACCTCTGAAATCAGAGGGATGATCCAGTGATGTCATTTCTGCTGGGAAATCTGTGGAGTTTTTTTTTTTTTTTAAGAATTTATTCAATTTTCAAAATAGTGTAAAGATTTATTTTTGTTTCTTTTCTTTTTTCTTTCATCTTCCTTTCTTCTTCTTACTTTCCCTCCCTTCCTTCTTTCTTTTTTTTTCTCTTGCCAATATTTCCCATGTAAAGAATTCAAGAAAGTTATTTCTTCATTGAAAAGTGGAGGATCTGTCCAAATTATCCATTACATTTTACGATGCCCTGGGTGCTCTAGTTAACCATATTGCTGTGTTATGATGCCTAGCAAAGATTGTGGGTGCAGGCATTAAGAAAAATTGCCATTTACATTTATTAATTTCATAGTTCTGCCATCTACTGCCTCGGCTTCCACATTTAATAGGCAAGAAATAGAACCTGGGAAGATGTGGTAGAACCAGGCATTTAAAACTCAATGTAGCCACTCAGGGGGACTATAAGTCTGTCTCTGGAAGCAGAGGCCTTGCCTTGACACTCTTGCCCTGGGGAATCCAGGTTACTGTCTCACGTAAGTGACTTTCATTCTTTGTGGAAATTGGGGCTATTAGTCTCAACTGGCTGTCTCCCTCACTCTACTTAGACTTTTTAGAAGGAAGGAACTGTGCCTTAAAAAAATCCCCAAACCAAAACTTCAAGTCCCCCACACTAGATATTACATAACACAATAATTAAACTATAGCATGAATTTATGCTCAGTATGTGATGAGACAGTTGATCTGGGTGGGGTGGTGCTGTGCCGAGTTTTTGTCGCAGTGCAGTCTTCTTCCTACTGTGGCTTCGTTGCCCCGTGGCATGTGGGATCTTAGTTTCCCAACAGGGATCGAACCCGTGTCCCCAGCATTGGGAGGAGGATTCTTAACCATTGGACCACCAGGGAATTCCCCAAGAATTGATTTTTAGGTGTATAAGGACCTCTGGGTGCTTTTGAGAACACACACACAGTGTTAGATAATCTGTTTATTTTGCTATAATTTTAGAGAAATGGCAAAAGGACACCAAGATAGTTATAGCTTGGGCTGTAACCGTCTGAATGGGTGTGACTAGTTTGGGTATTATTTTAGTTATAGTCTCATGTTTTAGAATTCACTGATGGCTGCTTATTGGCGTTTTCCTGTAGAATCTCCCAGAAATCTTCCAGCTGTGAAAAGCTAGCATGTGAGCTTCAGCAGTGAGCGAGGTCTGTGTGCAGCCCTGCTCAGACGCCGTGTGTGAAGGGTGACCGGGGCAGGAGGAAGAGCAGACACCAGATAGACCGTCACAAGACAGCTCTTTGGCTTCTGGAACTTACCATCTTGCTGGGTGAATATAAAATGCATGCAAATCCATCCCTGCTCACCACCTGCCCATGCATATAGGGCCGTTGACTCATTCTTAGTTCATCAATAACCCCAAGAAGCTGTGTTGAGGGTGTTAGAACGTGTTTTCTCAAAGCAGTGAAAGGCAAACTCAGTTTTTCCAAGTGGAACTGGATTCCTATCTCTGTGGCTGAATTTTACACCTGCACACACACTCGTGGTTTTCTTGGGTTAGGGTGGGTCCCCTTTGGTCTTGCCTGAGGTTTGTCACATTCTTTCACACAAACAGTGACTACTAAAGATATCGGGATTTCCTCACAGCTCCTGGCAGCCTTGCAGCTTTCAGCAGGTGTGGTTTCAATTTATATTTAGTCCCTTAGACACACTTAGCAGGCTCATTCTCACCTTGAGGTGAGTGAGGGTGGAAGGCCACACTATAAATCTCCTTCCTGAGTGAGTTCTCTGGGAACCACTTCTAAGGACGTGGGTAGTGGTAACGCATGCAGTAATTTCTACCCACAAGTTCAAAGCAATTGTAGACAAAGCCCCATTGATCTCAGCATGTCTTTTCTTGGGAGGAAGGTGGGGTATCCTATTTAAAAGGAGGGAAACTGAGACACAGGGGTTACTCAAGTTACTTTATCAAGGTTGTGGAGAGCTTGAGACAAGAATAGACACTTCCAGCAGGCTGCCTTCTTGGTTCCAGCCTCCTGTCTCCAGCTTGGGTCCAGCAAGACAGATTTTGATGTGAAGTGGGTTTCCCTCTTATTTTCCATCTGGCAAGGAGAGTAAGCTCTCCTTAGCCAGCCTACTTCCCTTGGAGTCCAGGAAGAACCTTTAAATTTGGGGCTTTTGCTGAATAAAATAAAAGGATCTGATCCAGGAGATCTGATTGCCCAGCTAGTGGGGCATCTTAATAGCTGGGTGATCCTGGAAAAGTCACTTGGCTATCTGAGATTCAGCTCTTCTGTGTCAAATGGAGATGCAATATTTATGACAGGACAGAGTTTCTGTGAATGCCAAATGGGATAATATACCAGAAAGTGCTTCCATTAAAAAAAAAAAAAAGACTTTGTGTTTATTTTTGAAGTGGAAAACGTCATACAAACAGAAACATATACTTATTAAATAGTCGCCCCCTTGGGAACATGAACATTCTGTAGGAATTTATTTATTTACTACTCACTTCCTTCTCATTTCTTGGAATCAGGATTCTTCCACATTCTTCTGAGCCACCTACTGACCTTCACTCTCCTGAGTCAAGTGTTTTTGCGAAGAACTTGTCCAGTGGCTTTGTCTCCACCTTCAGTCTTCCAGAAGAATGTGGCTTCTGTTATTTTCAGGTCTTCATGGTTACAATTATTCATTTGTATTTTACAAAAAGAACCCCCAAACCCTTAAGATACATGTATATTGTAACAGATCAAACTCTACCCAGAGATCAAATAAAGAAAAAGTTAATTAATTTCCCTTCCCTCTGCTCTCATCCCATCTAGTAACCAAAATTAACAAAGTTATTGTTTATGCTTGCCCTCCAATCACTGTGCTTATGCAAATGCATTCAACTGTATATGCATAAATAGAGGTTTACTGCCTATATACAGTTGGAGAAGGAAATGGCAACCCACTCCAGTATTCTTGCCTGGAGAATCCCAGGGACAGGGGAGCCTGGTGGGCTGCCGTCTATGGGGTCGCACAGAGTCGGACATGACTGAAGCGACTTAGCAGCAGCAACAGCCTTTATACAGAAAGGGGATCACACAATAAATATTGCTCTGCAACTTGCATTTTGCTTTAATATATGGCATATTCATTTAAATGTTTATATTCTTTTTAATGGAATATGGGATATAAATACTTCATGGTCTGAATATGCCATAATTTATTCAGTTATTTTCCTATTTACCTGAATTCAATTTTTCAAGTCTCTCCCCTCATCAAAAATGATGCAAAAAAACACAATCAAATTCAAAGACCTTTAAATATATCGATGCTTTCACATTTTTGTGATAGGTTTTCAAAAAGGGCGTCATGGGGTCAAAATGATAAATGACAAATTTTCAAATGCCTTTGAAAATTTACTAATGGTGTCAGATGTTTGTCAAAAAGACTGTATTAGTTCACACCTCCACCTGCAATAAGTGATAAAGCGTGACTCCATGGTGAACTCCTGGCCAGTATGGATGCCATCAACATTTCTTTTTTAAAATTTTTTATTTTTTTGTTCACACCTTGCAGCTTGTGGGCTCTTAGCTCTTATGCCATTGACCAGCGATTGAACCTGCACCCTCAGTGGTGAAAGCACAGAGTCCCAACCACTGGCTCATCAGGGAATTTCTACAATCGACATTTCTGATGGGCTTTCCTGTGCATTTTCTTGGTTATGGATGAATCAGTTCAGTTCAGTTGCTCACTTGTGTCTGACTCTTCAACCCCATGGACTGTGGCATGCCAGGTTTCCCTCTCCAGGCTGAATATATACTTCATCCATCCAGTATATTGATGAATATACTTTTTCATATGTAAACTGGACACTTGCAGTTCCATTTCTGTGAAATTGCCATTCATGTATTTGTACTTTTTCCATGGAAGATCCTTTTGTATTGAAGTTAACTCATCTGCCATATGTAGTTCAGATGTTTTCTCATAGTCTATTGTTTTCCTTATGCTCTTATTATGGTGTCTCTTGCCACAGAGAATTTTAAAGTAATCACTCTGGTTTCAGAAACCCTTCGCCGGGAGGAGCAACCCCACATCCAAGGAGTGGTGGCTGTGTGGGCTCAGGAGGGCCTAGAGGAGCCATCCCACATTGAAGGTCAGGAAGGGCGGCAGGAGGA
>SJYQ01002400.1:539396-551199 GCA_006410935.1 Redunca redunca | reverse complement strand
GAATGCAAAAGTAGGAAGTCAAGAAACACCTGGAGTAACAGGCAAATTTGGCCTTGGAATGTGGAATGAAGCAGGGCAAAGACTAATAGAGTTTTGCCAAGAAAATGCACTGGTCATAGCAAACACCCTCTTCCAACAACACAAGAGAAGACTCTACACATGGACATCACCAGATGGTCAACACTGAAATCAGATTGATTATATTCTCTGCAGCAAAACATGGAGAAGCTCTATACAGTCAACAAAAACAAGACCAGGAGCTGACTGTGGCTCAGATCATGAACTCCTTATTACCAAATTCACATTGAAATTGAAGAAAACAGGGAAAACTGCTAGACCATTCAGGTATGACGTCAATCAAATCCCTTATGATTATACAGTGGAAGTGAGAAATAGATTTAAGGGCCTAGATCTGATAGATAGAGTGCCTGATGAACTATGGAATGAGGTTCATGACATTGTACAGGAGACAGGGATCAAGACCATCCCCGTGGAAAAGAAATGCAAAAAAGCAAAATGGCTGTCTGGGGAAGCCTTACAAATAGCTGTGAAAAGAAGAGTGGCGAAAAGCAAAGGAGAAAAGGAAAGATATAAGCATCTGAATGCAGAGTTCCAAAGAACGGCAAGAAGAGATAAGAAAGCCTTCTTCAGCTATCAATGCAAAGAAATAGAGGGAAAGAACAGAATGGGAAAGACTAGAGACCTCTTCAAGAAAATTAGAGATACCAAGGGAACATTTCATGCAAAGATGGGCTCCATAAAGGACAGAAATGGTCTGGATCTAACAGAAGCGGAAGATATTAAGAAGAGGTGGCAAGAATACACAGAAGAACTGTACAAAAAGGATCTTCATGACCCGGATAATCACGATGATGTGATCACTCATATAGAGCTAGACATCTTGGAATGTGAAGTCAAATGGGCCTTAGAAAGCATCGCTATGAAAGAAGCTAGTGGAGGTGATGGAATTCCAGTTGAGCTGTTTCAAATCCTGAAAGATGATGCTGTGAAAGTGCTGCACTCAATATGCCAGCAAATTTGGAAAACTCAGCAGTGGCCACAGGACTGGAAAAGGTCAGTTTTCATTCCAATCCCAAAGAAAGGCAATGCCAAAGAATGCTGAAACTACCACACAGTCGTACTCATCTCACATGCTCAAAAAGAGTAATGCTCAAAATTCTCCAAGCCAGGCTTCAGCAATACGTGAACAGTGAACTCCCTGATGTTCAAGCTGGTTTTAGAAAAGGCAGAGGAACCAGAGATCAAACTGCCAACATCCACTGGATCATGGAGAAAGCAAGAGAGTTCCAGAAAAACATCTATTTCTGCTTTATTGAGTATGCCAAAGCCTTTGACTGTGTGGATCACAATAAACTGTGGAAAATTCTGAGAGAGATGGGAATACCAGACCACCTGACCTGCCTCTTGAGAAATCTGTATGCAGGTCAGGAAGCAACAGTTAGAACTGGACATGGAACAACAGACTGGTTCCAAATAGGAAAAGGAGTACGTCAAGGCTGTATATTGTCACCCTGCTTATTTAACTTCTATGCAAAGTACATCATGAGAAACGCTGGGGTGGAAGCAGCACAAGCTGGAATCAAGATTGCTGGGAGAAATGTCAATAACCTCAGATATGCATATGACACCACCCTTATGGCAGAAAGTGAAGAGGAACTAGAAAGCCTCTTAATGAAAATGAAAGAGGAGAGTGATAAAATTGGCTTAAAGCTCAACATTCAGAAAACGAAGATCATGATATCCAGTCCCATCACTTCATGGGAAATAGATGGGGAAACAGTAGAAACAGTGTCAGACTTTATTTTTTTGGGCTCCAAAATCACTGCAGATGGTGACTGCAGCCATGAAATTAAAAGACGCTTACTCCTTGGAAGAAAAGTTATGAGCAACCTAGATAGCGTATTCAAAAGCAGAAACATTACTTTGCCGACTAAGGTCCATCTAGTCAAGGCTATGGTTTTTCTGGTGGTCATATATGGATGTGAGAGTTGGACTGTGAAGAAAGCTGAGCGCCAAAGAATTGATGCTTTTGAACTGTGGTGTTGGAGAAGACTCTTGAGGGTCCCTTGGACTGCAAGGAGATCCAACCAGTCCATTCTGAAGGAGATCAGCCTTGGGATTTCTTTGGAAGGAATGATGCTAAAGCTGAAACTCCAGTACTTTGGCCACCTCATGCAAAGAGTTGACTCATTGGAAGAGACTCTGATGCTGGGAGGGATTGGGGGCAGGAGGAGAAGGGGACGACCCAGGATGAGATGGCTGGATGGCATCACTGACCTGATGGATGTGAGTCTGAGTGAACTCCGGGAGACGGTGATGAACAGGAGGCCTGGCGTGCTGCGATTCATCATGTCGCAAAGAGTCGGACAAGACTGAGTGACTGAATTGAACTGAATCTATCTACAGGTGATCCTTTTATCAATAATTATAGGTATGTGTAGATACTTATCTACCTACAAGTAGTTCGATCTTCAGAGTAATAACAAATACATTTATTACTGCTGCTGCTGCTAAGTCACTTCAGTCGTGTCTGACTGTGTGACCCCATAGATGGCAGCCCACCAGGCTCTGCCGTCCCTGGGATTCTGCAGCCAAGAACACTGAAGTGGGTTGCCATTTCTTTCTCCAACATTTATTACTACACAGACACATAAACTACACTGAAAGTAAACCATGTTTTTACAGGTCTACATCCCCCACCAGCCTGAGTTCCTCATGAGTGGGACTGTGGGTTATTCACATTCCTCTCGTTTAACACAATGCTTCATATGTTATAGGTGGTCCATTCATCTTCATTAAATAAATTAGTAGACAGAAGGACTTCCCTGGTGGTCCAGTGGCGAAGACTCTATGCTCCCAATGCAGGGGGTCTGAGTTCAGTCACTGGTCAGGGAACTAGATCTCTCAAGCCACAACTAAGATCTGGTACCACCCGATAAATAAATAAAAATATTTTAAAAAAGAATGGTGAATGGGACTCCTCAGTCTCACTTTTTAAGAATCTGCATGCCATGACTACAGATGCCACATACTGCAATGAAGACTGAAGAGCTGGCACAGCCAAATAATATTTTTTAAATTCATAAATAGAATGACTCATACTCTTTACACCTAGAGTGAAAAGTCTGCAAGGGCAAGCAGTGTGCCTTTTATATACTCTCCTGTACCTCATTCATGTTTGGACCTTAGCTGGTGAGCAACAGCTATGTACTGAGCATCTCCATTGGCCTCCACCATACAGAAGTAGAATCTCTTTTACATAGTTATTAACCAATGTTTTTAAATTAGATCTAAGTCCCTTCAGGGTAAGGACAATATTTTGCACATTGCTATCCCCAGTGACTCACGCAGTGCTGTTTAGTGTACATACTTGCAGACATGCTCAGGAGTTAAGTCGTGTCCAGCTCTCTGGGACCCTACAGACTGTAGCCCACCAGGCTCCTCTGTCCATGGGATTCTCCAAGCAAGAATAATACTGGAGCGGGTTGCCATTTCCTTCTCCAGGGGCTCTTCCCAATTTAGGGATCAAAGCAGGGTCTCCTAAATTGCAGGTGGATCCTTTACTGCTGAGCCACCGGGGAAGCCCTGCTGTTTAATGGGTGTCTATTAATTGAATAACCAGGTAGTCAAGCCTGGATTATTTCTTTCCAACTCAAATGGCTTTTTATTTCCCTGGAACAGTATGTGGTCTTTCCCGTGAATGCTGCCTAGTGAAGAAGTTGCTGAGACTTCTGGGACAACCTTCATTGGGCCAAGCAGGGGCTCTAAGCTTTTTATAAGGGCTCTGATGTGCTCTGACAGGAATAACATCTCTAGGTGTCTGAGACAACACTCTTGAAAGCACCTGGCCGTTGACTTCTGCCAGGAGATGGCAGCGCTCCAGGGCCTGTTCATTCTGGCTGGCAGTGAGTGGAGTGAATTCTGGGCAGCCTGTCAGACTTGGGTGGCCATTTTCTATTCTGCCTCAATCAGCAGAGCACTCCTCTGCACTTCCTTATCTGCCAAGCAAAAATGATAATTGCTTCTCATCTACCTCAATGAGTTATGATGAGGCTAAACCAGACTATTCAGCGTGAAGGAAGCATACTTTGGAAGTGCTTGAACAAGATCAATGCAGAATACAAACCGGAACATTCCTTCTCTCCTGATATTAATACCTGCTGTGACCTAGTGTGGAGTGATGAAAATTATAAATGATTAGGAAGTAGAGATGTGTTCCATTAGATAAGGATAATTATAGAATTATTAATATGAAATTCTTCTTTTTTTCTTCCGTTTTAATACATTTAATCCAAGTACAATATTTGTCATCTTTGATGATTATATATTTTATTAGTAATGTGAAAGGAATGAATAGCATTTTATGTCCACTCCCTCTATTTTTTAATAAATGAGACAGACAGCAGTAGGTCCCATACAAAATGAGTGTCTGGGTCAGAAGAGATGTTGTCACATGTGGTCAGATACTGCCCTCTGGTGGTCTAAAACGATCTCACATTTTCTCCGGAAAGCGAAACATACACTCTGAAGGGAAACAGGTAATACATCCTAGCCTGAGGGATCTCAGGGCCCTTCTCTGTCTCTCCTCCCAATCACACACTTGCAACTTCTTTCTCTATTGTTCTCCCTACCACACCATGTTATTTACACCATCATAACTGCCATATTGTAGTTTTTATTTTTATACATAAACATTTATAACTTTTCTAATTCCAATGTAACTTTGCCAAACACAGTTTTAAAGGTTAAGGAAAAATTTATTAAGAGTCTACTACATGTCAGGCATTTGTTACCACCTTTGATAAGAATCTTTGGACAACTTTATCTTACGTATCCCTTTATTCTAACAGAATATGAATCTCATTCTTTTCATGGCCATTTCCCCAAGTTGTATGGTGTACATTTTTACTTATTTGTTGTCAGTCTCCCCTCACATTCATGTAAGATCCATGGAAACAAGAATCCCATCTGTTTTACTCAATATTGTGCAGTTAGCAGCTAGCCAAGTATCTGGCACTTAATAGTCCATCAACAGTGGAGTGAATGGATAAAACTGGAAGAAATAATTTTAGTTGCAATGTGTTGTTTTTATTTGTTTGTCTGTCTGGCTACGTGGCACAGAATGTGGGATCTTAGTTCCCCTACCAAGGATAGAACCAGGTCCCCTGAAGTGGAAGTGCAGAGTTTTAACCACTGGACTGTCAAGGAAGTCCTGATAATTGTTGATAGAAGCAAACATAGGAAGTTACAGAAGCTGAGAGGAGAGCCAGCCAATGTGGGGAAGTGGGAAAGGATGAAGATGTGTTCAAGATAGGTTCCTAAGGAAACAGTGGACATGTGAACTGCAGAGGGAGGAAGTGAAGCAAGCAGAGAGATCACCTGAGCAAAAGCACAAGGCTGAAGAACCATAGCTCTACGAGCTGTGATTATCAGTTCAGTCATTTCAGAGGCACCATGGGTAGGACCATCAAGGCTTGGCGAGGGGGCAACTGACAGCCATTGTCAGATCATGAGATTGCTACATCTGTTTTTACTTTTTAAAATAACTTTTATTATTATTGTTTTGGCCAGATCACAAGGCATGCGGGATCTTTGTTCCCCACAGGGATCAAACCTAGATCCCCTGCAATGAAAATATGGAGTCTTAACCACTGGACCACCAGGGAAGCCTCTACATTCGTTTTTTAGGCAGATTATCACCTGGATGGCCTTACAGCTGAGGACCAGGTTCTGTTCCTTTATATACACAGGGCTTGTTGTACAGGAATCACTCTAAATATGGAATGCAGACACGAATCAGTAAGAACAAGGAGTAAGAGAAGGACGGTCCTGAGGATGATTAATGCAAGTGGGAAATAACTGAAGAGAATGGACACAGGTCCGTGTGTAGAAGAAAGAGCAGAAGCGGGAGAATGCATGAGACAGTTTTCTCAGATTGTGTAAACGCCATGCTAGATTCTCAACGAATGTTTGCTGAATGAATCAGTGAACTGTAGCGCTCGTTACCAGAGAAATAGTGAGCTGAATCGGTTGCAATGAAGTTCTAAGGACTGTGCAAAGTTTCATTCCACGGTTATCATGTGCCAGGCACCAGGCCAGTTGAATTAATCACGTTCTACCTTGGGTCTCAGTTTGGTGCTGTTCTGCTCATGCTGTAGTGCCTTTGTTGTATATGCCATTTAAAGACTGAGACCATTGATTTGCTTAAGGCAATCCACTCCAATATTCTTGCCTGGGAAACCCAATGGACAGAGCAGCCTAGCAGGCTATAGTCCATGGGGTTGCAAGAGTCGGACATGACTTAGCGACTAAGCACCGCCAACCTACATTTCGTAAGGTTTCCACTGTGAGATGAATGAGGAGAACCCCCTGAAATCTGGGTTTAACTTCTAGAAGCTGACCGCTACTTTAAAGTTTGAAGCATTGCTCTGTATGTGCCCCCATAAAAATTGTGGTTTTGCTTATTCATACTGCAGGATATTACCTTACACTTATAGACAGAACAAAATTCATTTTGTAGAAGGTTTTTTTCAGTGTTTTTCCCTTTGCAGAAACTAACTGAAATTCATGGGTCTTCTAATAAATATATTACTTGAGAGTGAATTTATTGCATGGCAAGACATTTCTAGAATTTATTGCAGTTTCTAGAAGATCTGAAAATTTATGAGTCAAGTACAACAATTTACAAGAGTTCTAGATTTTGTAAAATTTTAAAGAATCATCTGTTCTTACTGAGGTTTCCTGTATTCTCAAACTTAGTGAATTCTTTAGTGATATGTAAGGAGTCCTTTAAGTGTGGAAGGAATCTGATAAGATGCTTGGAAAGAAGCTTGATTTGAACTCCAGAGAGTTTCTTTTTTTAAATAATACTTTTTTTGGATAGCGTTTTCTGAAAAGTTCCAAATGGTCATTACTTTTGAAATGGGCTTTATTGGTAAAAATTCAATCAGAAACCATTTAAATTATGTCAAACAGAAAGAGATTTAAGTGGATTTGGTGTTTTCCAGAACTTTGGAAGTGCTGAAAGAGTGAAAGTCAGAGGCACTTTAGCTGTGTGGAACAGAAAGTTAGGGCGTAGCTGTCATCACCCAGGAGCTGGAAGATGGCAGGAAAGGCCAGTGTCCACGACCACAGGTATTCTGGAGTAAGGCATTGTCAGAGAAATGTGACTGCTGTAGAAGTCACAGGCGTGACTGCTACACAAATGTGCTCACTACACATTTGCTTAAGCTCACAGGTGCGTGCTTACTAAGTCACTCAGTCGTGTCCAGCTCTTTGTGACCCCATGGACTGTAGCCTGCCAGTCTCCTCTGTCCATGGAATTCTCCGGGCAAGAATACTGGAGTGGGTTGCTATTTCCTCCTCCAGGGGATCTTCTTGGCCCAGGGATTGAACCCACGCGTCTTAAGTCTCCTTATTGGCAGGCAAGTTCTTTATCACTGAGCTGTCAGGGAAGCCCACACATCCACTGCCAATTCCAGGGGAAAGGGTGACTTCTACTTCCCTTCCACCTTCCAAATCTAATGCAAGGACTTATTGGCAGAATTATTGGCAGAATCTATAGAGTACAGGAACTCTGCGGGCAGAGAAGATAGGAAGTGTAGTTCACAGGCTTGCAGTTCCTGGGGAAAGCACAGTGGGTAAGAAGGACGCTAAATGATGTTGCTGCTGCTGCTCCTAAGTCGCTTCAGTCATGTCCGACCCTGTGCAACCCCATAGACGGCAGCCCACCAGGCTATTCCATCCCTGGGATTCTCCAGGCAAGACCACTGGAGTGGGTTGCCATTTCCTTCTCCAATGCATGAAAGTGAAAAGTGAAAGTGAAGTCACTCAGTCGTGTCCGACTCTTAGCGACCCCATGGACTGCAGCCTACCAGGCTCCTCCGCCCATGGGATTTTCCAGGCAAGAGTACTGGAGTGGGGTGCCATTGCCTTCTCCTAAATGATGTTAGACAATACCAAACATATTCATCAACAATAATCTAGAAGAGCTAAATCTTACAGGCTCCTTATATTGACAGAGTATATCCTTGAGTGATTTTCTCAAAAATTGGGCAGTACCTTTTATGAGTTCTTATATGAATGAAAATATCTTTAGTTTGCCTTTGCATTTGGTTGATCATTTGATAGATATAGAACCCTACATTATTTCCTCAAGACTTTATAGATATTTCTCTTCTACCTTTCAGCATTCAGAGTTGCCAACAGGGAGTCAGAGGCAATCTGATTTTCATTCCTTTGTAGGTAAGTTATTTTTAACTCTGTTGGCAATTTAAAAGAGTGGATGTTTACAGATTTCGGACTTCCCTGGTGGCTCAGATGGTAAAGCGTCTGTCTACAATGCGGGAGACCTGGGTTCGATCCCTGGGTTGGGAAGATACCCTGGGGAAGGAAATGGCAATCCACTCCAGGACTATTGCCTGGAAAATCCCATGGACAGAGGAGCCTGGTAGGCTACAGCCATGGGGTCGCAAAGAGTCGGACACGACTTCACTTTCACTTTCACTTTACAGATTTCAGCATCTGTGTGAGTGTGGTCTTTTTGCATTTACTGTTCAGCGCTTAGTTCTTTCCGTCTTTTGACTCATGTTGCTCTGTGCTCCGTTGTTCCGTTGTGTCCAACTCTTTTGCAACCCCATGGACTGTAGCCCACCAGGTTCCTCTGCCCATGGAATTTTCCATGTAAGAATATTGGAGTGGGTTGCATTTTCTCCCCGAGGGGAATCTTCCTGACCTAGGGATAGGACCTATGTCTCTTACATCTCTTGCATTGGCAGGTAGATTCTTTACCACCAGTGCCATGTGGGAAGCCCTGTAGTGCTAGGAAATTTTCTTCTATTATTCTTTTTTCTTATTTCCTATACAAACTGCTCATCACTCACCCAAGTAATCCAGAAGAGCTCTGAGATGAATTTTGGGGTCTTCAATCCATTTTCCAAAAATGGTTTGGAACAGATTGGTTCCAAATAGGAAAAGGAGTACATCAAGGCTGTATATTGTCACCCTGCTTATTTAACTTATATGCAGAATACATCATGAGAAACGCTGGGCTGGAAGAAACACAAGCTGGAATCAAGATTGCTGGGAGAAATATCAATAACCTCAGGTGTGCTGATGACACCACCCATATGGCAGAAAGCGAAGAGGAGCTAAAGAGTCTCTTGATGAAAGTGAAAGAGGAGAGTGAAAAAGTTGGCTTAAAGCTCAACATTCAGAAAACAAAGATCATGGCATCCGGTCCCATCACTTCATGGCAAATAGATGGGGAAAGAGTGGAAACAGTGTCAGACTTTATTTTTTTGGGCTCCAAAATCACTGCAGATGGTGATTGCAGCAATGAAATTAAAAGACACTTACTCCTTGGAAGAAAAGTTATGAACAACCTAGATAGCATATTCAAAAGCAGAGATATTACTTTGCCAACAAAGGTCCATCTAGTCAAGGCTATGGTTTTTCCAGTGGTCATGTATGGATGTGAGAGTTGGACTGTGAAGAAAGCTGAGCACTGAAGAATTGATGCTTTTGGACTGTGGTGTTGGAGAAGACTCTTGAGAGTCCCTTGGTCTGCAAGGAGATCCAACCGGTCTATTCTAAAGGAGATCGGTCCTGAGTGTTCTTTGGAAGGAATGATGCTAAAGCTGAAACTCCAGTACTTTGGCCACCTCATGCAAAGAGTTGACTCACTGGAAAAGACTCTGATGCTGGGAAGGATTGGGGGCAGGAGGAGAAGGGGATGACCGAGGATGAGATGGCTGGATGGCATCACTGACCTGATGGATGTGAGTCTGAGTGAACTCCGGGAGATGGTGATGGACAGGGAGGTCTGGCATGCTGCAATTCATGGGGTTGCAGAGTTGGTCATGACTGAGAGACTAAACTGAGCTGAACTAAACTGAATACATTTTCCTACTGTCCTTTCTTTTGTTGTCAAATTAAAAAAAAAAAAAACATTGCCAAGACTGATGCCAATGAGCTTACCTTCAATCTTTTCTTCTAGTAGGTTTATGTTCAAGTCCTTAGTCTATTTTGAGTTGATTTTTGGTGTAAGTTAGGGGTCTGTTTTCACCTTTTGAATGTGGTTGTCCAGTTTCCCCAGTATCTATTGTTGAAAAGACTATGCTTTCCTCATTTTATGTTATTGACTCCTTTGTCAAAATTAGTTGACCATATGTACATGGGGTTGTTTCTGGACTCTTTTTCTGTTCCACTGATTTGCTTTTATGCCAGTAGCATATTGTTTTGATTATTATAGCTTTGTGATATAACTTGAAATCAGGAAATTTGATGCCTCCAGCTTTGTTACTTTTTCCATGATTACTTTGGCTATTCAGGGTCTTTTGTGGTTCCATACAAATTTTAGGGGTATTTGTTCTGTTTCTGGGAAAATGTCATTGGAATATTGTCATTAGAATATTGAAAATGTCATTGGAACTGTATTGAATTGGTAGATTGCTTTAGATAGTAAGATGAGTGTGTTTTCTCCTCTTTAATTTTTTTGGGGGGAAGAGCTTGAGTAGAATTCTTATTAATTCTGCTTTGGATGTTTGGTAGAATTTGCCAGTGAAGCCATCTGGTCCCAGGCTTTTCTTTGTTGGAAGGTTTTGATTACTGAGTCTATCCTTACTTGTTATTGATCTGCTCAGATTTTCTTTTTCTTCATGATTCAGACTTGGTAGGTGGTATGTTTCTCAAAATTTATCTATTTTTTCTAGGTTGTCACATTTGTTAGGATATAAATTATTCATAGTAGTTTCTTATGATCTGTCATGTTTATGGTGTATCAGTTGTAATGGTTTTTCTTTTGTTAATAATTTTATTTAGTTGAATCCTCCCCCCTTTTTTCTTGGTAAGTCCAGGTAAAGTTTTGTCAATTTTGTAAATTTCTTAGAAATACTTTTGCTTCATTTGATAAGTTTTGGTATGCTGTATTTCCACTTTCACCTATATAAAAATTTTTTTTTTTTTTGCCTCTATGTCCTTAGGGCTTACACTCATTGCTTTCATTTGAATACACAGATGACTTGCTGCCTAAAGCTTACTGAAGCCTGGAAAGGGGAAAGAAGTCAGCTGGTCTAGATGAAAGAGAAAGTGAAAGTGTTAGTCACTCAGTCATGTCCAACTCTTTGCAACTGTAGCCTGCCAGGCTCCTCTGTCCATGGAATTCTCCAGGCAAGAATACTGCGTGGGTAGTCATTCATTCTCCACAGGATCTTCCCAACCCAGATATTGAGCCTGGGTGTTCTAGCATTGCAGGCAGGTTCTTTACAATCTGAGCCACCTGGGAAGCTCCTCTGTACACTCTGAATTAAACACCCTTCTGCCTGGTTGCCTGGCACCTGTTACCTTTTGACTCTGGACTTAGCACTTCCCTCAGCTGCACCTATCTTTAAAATACATGCCTTCCTCTAGCTGGACTTCTGTACAGATCTGAGTCCAACTAGCCACCGTTTTTCAAAGGTTGCTCAAAATTTCTGATCCATTTATAGCACTTCTATTTTCCATATTGCAATGGACTTACTTTATCTTAATTATCTTTTCTGTCATTCCACAAATTTTGGGCAAAAACAATGAGAAATGAGTGCATCCAAGCCTCCATCTTTCTCTAACTGGAGACTTCTTAATTATGTTTTCTTAAAAAAAATTATTCCTTAAACCATTTACGCAGTTGCTCAAATTAGAGGAAGCCACCTTTTGCTTTTAGAATTTTAATTAAGAAATAATTTTTGAAATATGTCTATTCAAAATTATTGCCCTCCATTTATAACACAACAATCTGTTCCTA